>JADWQK010001741.1:0-139464 GCA_017933935.1 Sesamia nonagrioides
ATAAATAACTTATCCTTGGTAGACACAAGATGTTTCCGTACCTCAGGTTCAATCTCTATTCCTAACCATTTACGACCGTTATTGGTAGAACGCCTACGGACTATTTTCGTGGATTTAATGAAGTCGTCTTCTTTTATTGGCAACTCGTTTGTAATATTTTGGCGGTATATAGCTTGCAAAAAATTGTTGTCTTCCATAGAGGCGGGAATGTCCTTGACTAATAGACGGGGTCGGCGACCTTTTGGTTTTTCTAAGCGAAGACCCGCAGACTTTATAGCGTCTACCGATTCTAGTCTTTTCAATTGGTTCTCATTTGCAACGCGCAGTACAACGCCTGATTTGGCGGTTTTTTTAATACCGACTATTTGAAAACCATCGTCACTCGGTCTAATCGCCTTCATAAGAGCTTGTTTAGTGGCGGAAGATGACGCATAGTCAGCTGATCGCTCCTGGGTTGGATAGGCGACGAGACAAGGAAGAGGTACTCTAGATTCAATAGCCGGGGTAACTTTAGGCAACCGCAGTTTCAAAGAATCCGCGTACGACATGTTTTTGTCCTCATTAACGGTTTTAGCGTAGGATTTTAATTTAATTATTTCCAATTCGCGCTCGGTGTTAGCAAGCTTTGTCTCGTTACACGCAGATTTTAAAGCTAACAAAGACACGATACTTGTAACTCGTTGAGTCATATCCATAATTGCTGATTTGTTCGCGACATTTATACGAGAACCGTTATCATTAACCAGCTCGTTGATTTTGGCCAGGTACACAGACGCCTCGGTCATCAAATCGCAATAATTACTGTTCCCGTCGCTACGATTGGAAATATTTAATGTAGGCGACTTTTCGGGAGAATTGGGTGCAGTTTGTAAACGCTTCGACCTATCATCTATTAAATTGTCGGTCGGAGACATTTCACAAAACAAACGCTTAGCGGAGGCTTGCGGCGGTGATCTAAACGTCTTGTTATCTCTGCGGAAAATGTCCCCCCCACGATCAGGGGGGTCATCATTGGAAGTTGACATAGCTAATTAATTAACAAGAAAAACAAATCTAAGTTAACGAAAAGAAAAAAAAACAAAACCGTCGCGCGGAAAAAAAAAAATAAATAAATTACGTTACCCTCACAAGTAAGAAAATAAATGTACTCACCGAAATTATTTGATTTACAATAAATACCAAACAAACACTAAGAATAAACTTACTATACCAAGCCAGACACAATTTCACAGTCTAGAATGAAAACACGAGCCGGAAACTAACAATCGGAACGCGATATTCGTAAATATACCCGGAGCGTATTAATTTCACACCACACGGCACGGACGCGCGGAGGGAAGTGCGATATAATATAAGTATCCCAAACCCACTTTTTTCCGTAGATATTGCGTAAATTCTTGTACTTTGTACCCTTTGAGTTATACAATATGTAAAGAAAACCCTGTCCGATCCGTGAAGGTATTGTTAGGTAACGATAACTGATTCTACTAATGCCTACAGAGACTGGCTAAACTTAAAAAAAACCCTCTAAAAATAAATATTGTTTCGCATAAGGAGGTAATTTAATACATGTGCGGTAGGCAATACATGCGCGAGCGAAGGGCAATGCGACCACGTGCCGCGTGCCCTGCCTGGGCACGCCGCACGTCTCATAATAATACATGAAAAATGGTGTTGTAATTTTTTTTTAAATTACTAAATTTTGGGGAAGTTGAAATTAATACGCGGAAAAAAAGATTCTTTCAAAATTCATTAGTATTGTTACTATGATGATTATGTCACATTTCATATTTTATTTGGTCATGTGATTACCTAACTTTTATTATCCTTATGGGTCGATCGGGGGTTTTCTCTACATATAAACATATTGTATAGGTTGTATTTGACATCGTAACGCAAACTTCGCGAAAAGGCTAGATCACATGCCACTAATAAAATTATGATAGTTATTTATGTCGTTAATGAGCGGTTACAGAAATAACAGTGTTTTAAAAAGTGTCGGATCGGCCGTTGAACGTTGCCGCCGTGCGTGTTTGTAGGTATGGCGTTGACCCCTGCTGTGAACTCCATTAAATCAACTGATAGGATAGTTTTTAGAGTTTTGTTCATATTGCGTTTTTTGTGTAATTAGCGAATTAGTTATTTTTTACTTTAAAATCTTATTGGGTCATAAAAGTTCAGCAATTATGAACGGTCTGAAGTGAAAAAACTCCATGTTTTTTTTTTTTTTTAATTAAGAAAAAGCCGACGAAAAATTCCATCACTGGGGGAATCATGTACTGGATCCATGGTACTCGTTTGTGCGTCGATGTCAGATACACCCTTTATATCTCGAGTCTAAAACCAGCTAGTATTGTACTGTCAAGTATCTTTTTAAACATAAAAAATACTCTATTTTAATTCAGGTTCACCGGCCAAGTAATGCGTAACCTGCACGTAGTGTTCACAATGAACCCGTCGTCTGAGGGTCTTAAGGATCGTGCGGCGACGTCACCCGCTCTGTTCAACAGATGTGTGCTCAACTGGTTCGGAGACTGGAGCGATGGGGCTCTGTTCCAAGTAAGTTTAAGTTTAAGCTGCTGATCATCCGCCTCAACACCCTGTGCAGTCCACTGCTAGACATAGACCTCTTATTGTATGGTCAGCAACAAAGGTAGCTAACACAAAATTACTCGATCGATGTACTTTTCGGCACTTTACCAGTAAAAGCTAAGAGTTAAGGTAGAAAGAGAGAATCAGAATGCTGTTTTTTAATGAAATGCCACTTCAGTAATTACGATTTCAAAAACTAAACTTTTAATACACTCTCTGTTTGTTGCTGACTGTACGCTACTGAACTCTATGCAACTCTCTTCCAATGGTTACTTAGAACCACGGTAAATATTTTTGTTTCTTTCTCGATTGTTTCTCCTAGCGTAAGGGACCCATCAATATAAAAAAGGTGCTTCAAAATGCTTTGAATCATTAAAATATTATTCGTTTTAGGTCGGCAAAGAGTTCACTCAACGCATGGACCTCGACTCAGCTGAGTATTCACCACCGGACGGTTTCCCGTCAGCATGCGGCGAGGTGGGCGAGCGTCCTTCACACCGCGAAGCCGTGGTTAACGCCTGCGTCTATGTGCACCAGACTTTACATACAGCTAATGCTAGCCTTGCGAAGAGGGCTAACCGTACAATGGCTATTACCCCTAGGTAAGTTTGATTTTTCTGTGGTTTAATATTCCAATTTGTGACTACATAACTAAGAGACTGATTTTACCAATGTATATGTTACCACCCAATTATATTATTAATACTAATTATGTTATTAATTGGTTTGTACTACTACGACAAACAAGGTCTATTATAACGATTTTCAACCATTTGATTAAACTAGCATAAAAACAGGAATCACTTTTAACAGTAAATACTTATATTTAATACCTGAAGAATTGCAACACTTATGTGGCAGTGGGCCGGGCACTTTGCCCATAGGGCCGATGCCCGATAGGGCCGACGGGTTCTCGAGTGGCGGCCACGCACTGGAAGACGACCTGGTGAAGGTAGCGGGAAACCGCTGGATGCGGAAGGCGCAGGACCGGTCATCTTGGAGATCCTTGGGAGAGGCCTATGTCCTACAGTGAACGTCTTTCGGCTGAAATGATGATGATGACTTATATCATTGATCAGAAAACAGTCCCAAAAGTTATCGTAACGTTGAATATATGTCACTAGAGCTGCGAGTGATGATTGATGTAGCAATCGGAACGTAAAGGAGTACTATCCCTTACGTTCTGATTGTTACATCAATCATCACCATCTGTCTGGTGTTATACGAATTATGTTGGGATTGGGGTGGGCTCCCAGTCTTCGATGCACGGGGTAGCTTAACACCCCACTACCCCGTGCAGGAGACGAGGCCCGGACAGACCGGGCCAGCACGAGAGTGTGGGGCTGCGGAAGAATTTAGACTCCCGCGGTCCCACGCGCGCTCGTGATAGAAGAGACATCGGGGTGGTTTTTGGGCTCCCAGTCTTGAAGTGTACCAATAACTGCTACTACAACCAAGCCATACAAATGATCTCATCACAATCTTCTCCCGCTAAAACAGACACTACCTAGACTTCATTCAACAAATGGTGAAGCTTTACGCGGAAAAGCGCGCCGACCTTGAAGAACAACAGCTTCACTTGAACGTGGGTCTGGGCAAGATCGCTGAAACTGTGGAACAGGTTGAAGAGATGCAGAAGAGTCTGGCTGTTAAATCACAGGTCATTAATGTTCTTTTTTAAATATCCATTGCACACAATATAATTATACTACACATAGAAGCGAAATTCCCGTTCTAAGGGCTTTAAAAATCTCATCCGTTATCTTTGAGTTTTGAAGCGTTTGATTCACACCGTCCCTCTTCTAAACTAAGCTTTATTATTTTTTTTTTTTTAAATGTTATAAACTAGCGCTTGACCGCAATCCTGCCTGATGGTAAGCAGTGACGCAATCGTTGATGGTAAAGCGCACTAGTTTATTAAGAGCCTATTCACTCTAGCCTTGAAGACACTCAAATTGTAGTCCGACGGAAACACCGCCGCTGGCAAATTGTTTCAGTCCTCGAATTAACCCGGTATAAAGGAGGAGGCGAAACGCTTCGTCCGGATCGTAGTGGTGTTAACAACTTAACGAAGTTGTACTCATTGGTGTCTTGCTAACTTCTTTACAGGAACTGCAACAAAAGAACGAAGCCGCCAACGCCAAGCTTCGGCAGATGGTGAAAGATCAACAAGAAGCTGAAAAGAAAAAAGTAGAAAGTCAAGAAATTCAGGTACGATATATTTTAATGGCTACTTTTTAATCACCAGTAAAGACATCGCACCGAGTCTCAGGACATCGACCGCGATGTTTAGCGACATCGAAAACGATGGATTACCTCATGAACCAATAGTTGGATGACTTCTCTCACAATGTCTGTCTCCAACATAACAATCTTGATACTTTTTAATACGATAATTAAAATAATTTACTTTGTGATTTAGGTCGCTCTAGAGAAACAAACGAAGGAGATAGAGGCAAAGCGTCGTGACGTAATGGCTGACCTCGCACAAGTGGAGCCTGCTGTCATTGAGGCGCAAAATGGTTTGACTCTTTACTGTAATCGCATGACACTAATGTGGTATTCATACAACTACGTGCCGGCTTTAGTTGAGATTTTATTACGTACTATGAATTAAAATAGCAGGCCCTAACTAATTTGTCCAATTCAATAAATCTCGACCTTAGAAGCATTAGGTCGTATGTTGAGAAATAAAGAAATTTTTTGATGAATTAAATAATTTATTTAAAAAAAAAAAACGGTGTGCTACAAGTTGCCAGTGTTGTGGCAGTCGCAGTCATAAAACGCTGGAGCAAGATGACAAGAAATTCAGTATACAGTTGCTAGAAATCCCGTTCTTAATTATTATTATTAAATCTCTCGCACGTTTATGAACGAGACTCGCCGCATTTGTCTTTGAACTAAAACCGGTACGAAATAGCATCCATCGTATAAATTGTGTTCGTCCAGTTAATGAATACCACGACGTTACTTTGTTTATTCACTGTTAAACAAATTCAGTGCCACCGACTCGCCCGGAGAGTCCTCGTAAACTCTCCGGACGAGTCGATGGAATTGAATGTGTTAAGCAATTATTAGTGTAGTTTGTTGCTGACATATTTCATTAACTTTGATGTCGGTAGTTTGATCTAACGTTTGTATTTTGCAGTCACAAGAAAGATGCCTCTTTTATTTCTGTTAATTGTTTTATAATCAATTTGTTTTTTATTAAAGAGTTGGTTTCTGAATTTGGTAGATGTAACAGTTAATGCAACAAATTAAAGACTATTCAGAAATCAATCACACATTTTGTATAGCAGCGTGGTTATAGTCATTCACTCAGACTTCATTTAAACTTCTATATGATATCGTAAAAACATACATTTTGTTTTAAATACTTGCGGAATTATGGAGTTTGAAAATGTCTGACTATAACGACATTTAGTATTAAACTCGAAGACAATCCCATAAAACAGCCGTGCGCTCGATCAAGAAACAGCAACTAGTCGAAGTGAGGTCCATGGCCAACCCGCCGTCCGTCGTCAAAATGGCGCTCGAGTCCATTTGCACCCTCCTCGGGGAGAAAGGGGACACTTGGAAGGGCATCCGCTCCGTCGTCATGAAGGACAACTTCATATCAACCATCGTTAACTTCGAGACTGAGAACATCACGTTAGTTTTGTCAATTATTCTCACTGTGAGATAGCATGTCGTAGTTTCATTGTTGTTGTATGGCACTAACTGGTCGCTTCCACTCTTAGATGTTGTTGTGTACCTAAATAGCTGTGGACAGCTACGGGTGAAGAGTTTAGTGTCTAGAAGTGTCTGTTATAAGAACTGTTCTCTGTCATGCACCTTTCCCTTTGATAATTTTATGCCTCGAATGAGTTAAAACGACTATTCTTAAACGACATACTATCTCAACAGAATATACAAAAAAAAAGTATAATTTTGATTTGATGTAATGTTCTAGAGATCAACATCCTAGATAGCAATTTAGTGTTCCTTAGCTCTAATATCCTAGTCGTATTTATTGGCAAAAACATTACCTACCTTGTTACCTATTTTGATTGTTATGTTATGCATTAAATTTTGATATATATATTGTAAACTTTGACACAAAACGGAACTTATTTAAATGTATTTAAACCTTTATACATTTTTCTTTATTGTTATGAATGAATTTTATAGATAAATAAATGTTGTTGTAAATAAGCTAAGCTCGCTTGCATTATGTGACTGTTGTTATTAATATAGAAAAAAAAAACGTAATGCTGTGATCACTGTAATGTAAAATGGCATCATATTGTAAGGCACACTAATATACAGTGAATACTCGTGACTAACCCCGCTAAGCATCGTCGTGAATCATTTAACATTTGTTTTAACATTACGTATCTTAACAGTTTCTTTTCAGAAAAAAAAAACTTTATTTACATTTCAGCGGTATGGGGCTTTGGGAAATTGTTATCAATTGTTTTAATAAAGTCAAAGATTAAGGGACAAAAGTTTTTGTAACAGTTTCCTGGGCACCCGCGCTGGTAGCAGCGGTATTACAACGTTAAATAATAACGCCAGCCGCATGTGTCACAGAAAGCAGCTAAATGCCTTTTTTGTTTCTCTCTTTTTTGTACTCTCTCGCTCTCGCTTCGTGCTGGTGACGGACGCGACGCGACGCACCAATGGCGCTGACGACACCCACGAATACCTATGATCTTCGCCGAATACCTACGAAAATCGCTGAATACCTACGAACATCGCCGAATACCTACGGACATCGCCAAACCGTTTGTAATATACAGCGGTGAAATCTATAAAGAAGCAACATTTGGTGGAAGTGAGATCTATGGGCAATCCGCCGGCGCTCGTGAAGGTCGCTCTGGAGTCCATCTGCCTTCTGCTTGGGGAGAATGCCACCGACTGGAAGGCGATCCGCGCTGTCATCATGCGAGAGAATTTCATCAACAGCATCGTCTCCAATTTCTCCACCGAGGACATAACGTGAGCACCGCCGCTTGTTTTCCACCCCTCCCACTTGTCCCCTCTGTTTTGTTTGGTGGTGGTATGTCAGGATTTTGATCTTTGGATCACGCAGAAAATCAAATGCTAGTTTCACACGATTTTCCAACCAACGTTTCATAACGTTGAATAAAAAGAAAAAAAAAAGAAAATCGAGTGTAATTTGCATAATATGTTAGGCTAAATTTTAATGCTTGCTGCATGCTTTTCGCATGGTATGTTCAGTTTTTATGCATTTTTATTGGTGTTTAGACGCACGCGTTAGACGCATGGTTCGGCAATTGGTACGTATGTGGTGTTAGGTAGGTTGAAAATATTAGAAAAATAAAACACCTAGACAACTTGAACGAATTAATACAAAAAGTAGACATTAATCACCGAAACAACCTTTCCATTCTCAATAACTTTATTAATTACATTTAACGACTTATACTTAAAACTTAAGACCAACGCCAAAATTACACTTTCAAATATACACACCATACTCGCACATTACCTTGACATTCAGGGCGCATGAATGTATTTGCCAATAAATAATGTTCGTGTCGAAGCGCCGCAGGAGAGACTCACTACCGACGGTGAATTAGCTTGTTTTTTTTTTTTTTAATATTATGTTTGTTTTGTTTGCTATCTAATGTGTTCTTCGAGCAGGGTAAGGCAATGTGTTTATCTCTAGAATCTTTATTCGCTGTGTGGGTAAGTGACGTCCAGTTTTATATTTGAAGTGCGGAATACAGAAGCAATAAAATGTGCATGTTGGACGCAGTTACTGTGTACTGTTGGTCAAATTCATGGATAACAGAGATCTTAGTTCTCTGTTTGTTATTGAACCATCACAAAATTTCCCAAACTTATCTGCCTGTCAAATCTTTAAGTATATTTGCTTAAATATTTACCAATTTCACTAACACATGAATCTGACCAACAGTAAGCATACCGTGTCGTACATACAAGTCAAAATTTCTCTGGTAAAAGGTCAAAAGTCATTCATTGAGATGGTCTGGTTCATTGACATTGCACGATTGCACGTAATAAAATTAAAATATTGTCATTAGAAGAAATTGTTTCTTATATTAATCAATAAATGTGTGTATACCAGAGATGATGTTCGCGAGAAAATGAGGACTCGCTACCTGAGCAACCCTGATTACAACTTCGAGAAAGTGAACAGAGCCAGTATGGCTTGCGGTCCTATGGTCAAATGGGCTATCGCTCAGGTAAGATATATTTAATATATTTTTTCCCCACGATACAGGAGAAATTCCTAGCATGGGGCAACCATGCTAAGAATTTCTCCTGTATCGTGGGTGCGCTTAGAAACATATAAAGTCACATACACGCTTATAAACAGCTGCAGTCTTGGAAAAACTATTTGTAGGTCATACAAATATATGTTCCGTGCAGGAATCGAACCCGCAACACGTAGCGCAGCAGTGAATAAGTAATTTATAGATAGGTCCTATTTAGCACTGAAAAAGCTAATTTCAGTTCCATACGTCAGTAGTACCTAACACTTAAAACATAAAAATTATTTTTATTATTGCTAATATTATCAAATTGTGTATTCTCTTTAACTTGGATTTATTCTTTTAATTTACTACTGTTATCTACTTAACCCTTTTGCACTTGTTCACTCATATCCACAGATAGAATACGCAGACATGTTAAAACGGGTAGAACCTCTTCGAAACGAGCTTCAAACTCTAGAAAACCGCGCCCAAAGCAACGTGACGGCTGGCAACGAAGTCAGCGAGTTGATTGCTCAGCTCGAGAAGTCTATCGCGTCTTACAAGGAAGAGTATGCGCAGCTTATCAGTCAAGCTCAGGCTATCAAAACCGATTTGGAGAATGTACAGGCTAAGGTAAGTTATCGAATCAAGCTTGGTTATTGAGAAATAAGGAGAGTAAATTGTCGATTTGTGACAATAATTCCGTTGTGGGATTTGATCCTTATCAACAACACTGTCGTTTGGTGCAAAATTATAGGATGGGATTCAATTAGGCATCTTACTTCCCATTTTAAACTTCAAAGAAAATACTTTATTCTAAAACCGCGTTTCAGATGTTTATATGGTACTTAACAAGGCTCCGACCTTCTGCCAAGCAACAAACTCGATAGGAAGTCACTATCTCTTCATTCTTTTCCAATGCTAATATGGCGGCAACGTGCTCACCACAAAAGTGTTTAAGCAAGATTCAAGGGGACCGTATTTAGGATAGCAATATATTATAAACTATAAGCAAATATGCGATAATATATTGCCATCGGAGTATATATCTCTGATTAAGGTGCTGAAACGGCAAACCACTTACCTCCAACCTTCAGATCCGGAGTTCGTAGATCACCAGACCAGATCACGAGAAGACGCACGTAGACACAATTAACTGGCAGACTCCCTAACTTTGTTAATTTTGAATTTTGAAGCCTCTGGGGTTTCTTTAAATACTTAAAACTAATTACATTTTTTGTGACTGTTAAAAGATCGTGGCCATGACTCGCTAGCTTGCCAGTTCGGAAGGAAGTGCGTTCGCAACGCCGTTCGGTGATCAGCGGAAGAAGGCGGTCTACTATGGTCGCGTTCCGTTTACTTTAAAGTTTTCGGCAGCGTTCACCGCCGATAATCACAAAAATTAGAGGAGTTATTCAACAATTTAATTATACCAACTATTTTAATTTTTGTGCAGGTGGATAGGTCAATAGCCTTATTGAAGAGCTTGGTAATCGAGCGAGAACGTTGGGAGTCAAGCTCAGAGACATTCCGATCACAAATGAGCACCATCGTTGGAGATGTCTTGCTGTCTGCCGCATTCATCGCCTATGGTGGATACTTCGATCAGCATGTAAGTAGCACTATTTATGTACGGACGACAGCAGCTCAAGCTACCCAAAACTGTCAAATATTCCCAATCAATCTTGAGTCTTAATGCGTTATCGATAAGGTTGAAAACCTAATAAAGAAATCTGAAAGATTATAGTAGTTGATGTGCTATCGTCTGTACAAAAAATAATATCACCAGCCTATTATTGCCCCCTGCAGAACAATTACCTGTTCTCGTCATGCCATACTGATAATATACAATCGCATGTCAGTAGCCGACCTCTACCTCTACCTTTTTTTGAAAACAAACGAAGAATGCGCTGGTGATGTCTTATTTTCTCTTCGAATTACAAATACAATTTTTTTTTCTCTAGTACCGTCAAAACCTATTCACAACATGGACAGCCCACTTAGCTGCCGCTAATATCAAGTACCGAGCGGACATAGCTCGCACGGAGTACCTCAGTAACCCTGATGAACGACTACGTTGGCAAGCAAATGCCCTACCTACAGATGAACTTTGTGTGGAGAACGCTATCATGCTTAGGGTAAGTTGTATTTTGTTTCGTGCCTTATTTATATGACAGCAGAAACCGAGTCTTAACACTAAAAGTAGTCAGAATTTTAGCTAGTCTTTTGAGGATTTGTTTCGTTGCGAAAAAGAGATGGTGCTTTACGATATGCATAGCCCCATCTTTCTTTCTCACACCGGTACGAACAATTATTATGCCTCTAAATAGTCATAATACCTCTCGTAAGTACTAACGAACAGTTGTTGTTTTTGTACAATATAATAATCACCACAGTTGTGTTTGACAAATAATTTTAAAATAATTTCTTAAATTATATTGCATGAAACTGTCGTATCGTAAGTTGCATTCAGTATCTGAAAGTCGTTCAACATTAAATTGTGTTCTTTCATTTTAGCGCTTCAACCGCTACCCACTCATCATCGATCCATCAGGACAAGCGACAGAGTTCATTATGCGCGAGTTCAAAGAACGTAAGATCACCAAGACTTCTTTCCTGGACGACTCGTTCAGAAAGAACCTGGAGTCTGCACTGCGTTTCGGAAACCCGCTGCTTGTGCAAGTGAGTATTGCTTAGAAAAGTACTTAGGTACTCTTTGGTAACTGCACTCTAGAGAATATTAGTTAGTGTATCTTCACTAAACAATTTGTCGTGCAACATGATACGTTACATATTGCGCAACTGTCCACTGCAAAATGAGCAACAACGATCAATTGTTCAACTCATGACCGACGCAAGCAGACAACGTGACATGCTGATGTGGAATGTCCCTAAACGTCACCCCTTGATTGATGTTTGTTCTCTAACGAATACACGGCTTGTTTTGCTTCTTAAATATGATATACTTCTTTGTTTCTCTAGGATGTAGAGAACTACGATCCCATCCTGAACCCCGTTCTGAACAGGGAACTTCGTCGTACTGGAGGTCGCGTACTCATCACTCTCGGAGACCAGGACATTGATCTTAGTCCCTCATTTGTCATATTCCTTAGTACCAGGTGAGAACATTTTTCTATTCTTTAATAACAAACCTGATAATAGTTAATGACTTTACACAAAAAAATATTTCACGTTATTTATAAATATCAATACAATATCATTGAAAATCAAATGTTCTCCTGTTTCACCCTCTCCGATAAGATCGCTTGTCGCTAAGATGACCTGCGTTTAGAATTTGACGGTTTTGAATTACGACAATTGACCTTCTGTATGTGTTATTGAAATAATAGCTTTTATATTTATATTTTTTCTGGTCTCTATATGAAATGTCACTTAATAAGCTTAACGAAATATGTATCTAAATAACTCACAACTTGGTTTTAGGGACCCAACAGTAGAATTCCCTCCGGACATGTGTTCTCGAGTGACTTTCGTTAACTTTACCGTAACCCGCTCGTCGCTACAATCGCAGTGCTTGCACAGAGTGCTGAAAGCTGAACGACCAGACATTGATACCAAGAGGTCTGACCTGCTGAAGTTACAAGGTAAGTTCGCACTATAACAGACTAATAAATGATCTAAAAAATAATAATCTTTTACGTATATACTCTTTTCTCTCTTAGCTACATCCGCAGGTGGTATATATTCGCATTAAGCAATAAAACTGCCTTCTTTTAAACACCCTGTTGTTAGAGTGTTATTTTATTTATTATATCATGCACAGTAAAAAGTGTTTGATCTGTTTGTAGCTTGGTGTCACCATATTTACTACTCACACAGATATACAGAAGTTTACATAAATGTCTGTCTAGCTAATATAAAATTTTGATATCTCCTATTTTAGGCGAGTTCCACTTACGTCTACGTCAGCTAGAGAAGTCGTTGCTTCAAGCTCTGAACGACGCTAAAGGCAAGATTCTGGACGATGACTCGGTGATCGCCACGCTTGAGACCTTGAAGAAGGAAGCTGATGATATTGGACAGAAGGTTGAGGAGACAGACAAAGTAATTGCAGAAATTGAGACGGTCAGCCAGCAATACTTACCGCTGTCACAAGTAAGCTTTTTTTTTTATAAGTTATAAACTAGCGCTTGACCGCAGTCCCACCTGATGGTAAGCAGTGATGCGATCATTGATGGTAAAGTGCGCTAGTTTATTAAGAGCCTATTCACTCTAGCCTTGAAGACGCTCAAATTGTAATGTGACGGAAACACCGTCGCTGGCAAATTGTTCCAGTCCCTCGATGTACGCGGTATAAAAGAGGTGTTACCTTGATAATAATTAAAGTTCTGTTAAAATATTTTTTTCGCCAATCCTGCCAGACTACTTGCTCTAACTCGATAATTAGATGTAGTAATCTGGTTAAGTTGAAAACAATACTCAGGATGACAAGGACGGGGACACCCAACCTAGTACATGATTCTGATACAGCCCTGAGTTGGAAAGGTTCTTCGACAAAAATTTTCTACTCAAGGGGATCTATACTCCATAGGTGTAGGTTAACTAAAGGTAAATAGAAAAACCAAGTGACTTAATTAACCGACTAAATTAAATATCAGTCAAATTAGTAGTAATGCTACGTCACCGTTAAGCTCTTCAATTTAGAAATGTTATTAAACTATAAGGTTGCTACGTGGTTTTTTGTTTGCCTATAGTTAATATTCTAAACAGAAGGGTTATGTCCTGAATTCATTGCTACAGTTTGTTTGTCGATGTCCGTGCCCTCCCGTACACATAGTGCCTATGGTCTATTTCTTTTCATCTACTCTCTTTGATCAGCGTTGTAGATCTCATTCATAAAACAAATCTAAACTAGACTTTAACCTATAATGTTAATAAAGCGAAACATCAATGGACTGCTCATTTCATTCAGTACAAAGATTTTTATGAAACTGAAAGAGATAGTTCTATATGTTACCATTGATAAAATATTAAACAGATACGATATATTCTAACAAACTGACCAAAAAAAAATGTGCCGAACACAGCAGCAGCACACATGCATATTTTTATTCGGCATACATTGGTACAGTGTAAGTGAGATGGGGCGCAATCTAAAGCATAGAGAAGAAAAAGATGGCTAGTGTTTGCTGTTTGCGCTGTTAGTGTTTGTAGTTTGTTTTTACGAGTGTATCGAGAGTGACTAAAGCGAGATACAGGACTTACTTCCTTTTGTACGCTTCATTTTTAGTGCGCTAGTGACATATCTACCTTAGTTTAATATTTTATCAATGTATGTAACTAACTCAACACTTATACTTCTCAGGCCTGTAGCAGCATTTACTTCACAATGGAATCGCTCCATCAAGTACACTTCCTGTACCAGTACTCTTTGAAGATGTTCCTGGACATCTTCAGTTCGGTACTGGTGTGTCCCTTACTGAGTGGCACTACAGACTACACAGCTAGGCTCAAAATTATAACTGAAGAACTGTTCGCGGTAAGTACTCATGGTCAAGTCGCAAGGTCAAGCGTTTCACACGATTACTAACTTCAATCTTACACAAATAGTGTCCATATTCGTATAAAACGCTTACTCAGCACAGGGTAAATGCAGTGTGTTAGTCTCGACCTCAAACTCATGGTTTGAGACTTAATTTCTTTCTGAGAATAGAATCTAAATCACATATTTTTGTTTGATGTTTACTGGTTCTCAGTTAGGAGTATCGATTACAGATATTCTAACTTATATTTTATATTCCCACCATTTCACAATATAAACTTCTATTCTTCACCAGGTGATATACGAACGCGTAGCCCGCGGCATGTTACACACAGATCGCCTCACATTCGCTCTCCTCCTGTGCCGCATACATCTCAAGGGCACAGGAGCTGAAGATACACTAGAACGCTCCTTCGGTGTGTTCCTTGGAGGCAAGGAGGGCTTCGTATCCACTACCTCGCCGATTGAACCACTGACGCACCAGCAACATGACGCCGCGGCTAGGCTTAGCTCCAGGTAATACAATCAAAACATATTTATAGTTTTTTTTTTTACTTTTACTATAGGTACAACATTATTTTTGTTTTATGCAAAACCCAAAACACATTATTTTTAAGTAAAGAATCTATCTACAAAATTTCAAAAAGATATAATGAAAACCACAAAGTTATGAGCTTGCTATTCTACTTGGTTGTCCCAACAAAAATATGGTCGAAGCTCCGCACGGGCGGGCGAGCGCGGTGCGTTGACCTCGGGCGACAGCTGTGGCGCACGGCGCAAAGACTGTGATCTAAGGCACGTATTACAGAACGTTGCTCAAAACTCAAACTCCACTTAAGTCTCGTTTGAAGCCTTTTGATTGGTTGAAACTAGTTTTAAGTAATGCTTAAGCAGAGATCAATGCTTGAGTTTCTTTCTGGAATACGGACCTAAATGTATTTGGGAAAAAATATAACATGGCGTAAAAATTATTAGAATCGATTCAGTTGCTTATTCTGAAGAAAACTATATTCAGGTTTCGCATAAACAAAAAATAACTGTATATCGAAGAGGGTAACGCTTTATTTCTATCGTACTGGTCAAGTAACTCACACATAACTCCAGGCTACCGCACTTCCGTCGCCTCCTCGACAAAGTGAACGAGCTACCAGAGCTGTCCGCGTGGCTGTCACAAGCGGCTCCCGAGCAGTGCGTGCCCACACTGTGGGACGGAGAAGCTGCCTCGCCGCCCGCGCCGCATACGTTGGCGATGTACCGGTTGTTGCTTATACAGGTACATCATCTTATAAGTAGTAAAATAAAAACGTTGCTGTCTTCAACATTTAGTTCATCGCAATACTTGTCAATTGTAATTCTTGGCGGCCACGTACCGGAAGACGCAGCGTAGGGAGGCCCCCAACAAAGTGGACTGATGACCTGGTAAAGTTAGCAGAAAGCCGATGGATGCGGGCAGTACAAGACCGGTCAACGTGGAAAGCCTTGGGGGAGGCCTTTGTCCAGCAGTGGTTCTCTATAGGCTGAAGAATAAGAATACTTGTCAATAGCCCCAATTCCCTTCTTCACAAATTAAATTAAATTTAAGTCCAGTGCATCTTTTTCTTTCTATTCCATTAAGAAAAGGATAGAAGATAAAAAGTTAGATTAGACCTGTCAAATTAGTCCGCTCCTGACCTAAATTGACGTAGTTTTGGTTGCCATGTTTATAATCGTGCCTAAACTGTCTATGGAGTATCTTAATTTGAGGGGATTAAGCTAAAATGTTATCCCTCTTATAGAACCATATACACTAGTAACATTTTTTTTAAGCGCAGTGTTAGCACTTATAATGAGGAATTTAATGAGTTGGACATTTTTAACACTAGTTTATGTGTCTATAAATCTAAAATTAAGAACAAATATCAAATATTGTAAACTTTAGCAGTAAAATACCCATATCGGATACATTTTGAGCCCTCATTTGTGCATTGCCATGTTGTTGTGAAGGTCTTCTGTTGTTTCTTTTTCTTTTGTTGCTATTAATATTTTTAACTTTACTTGCAACTACAGAATAGGCTACTTAAAATTGGTGCCTGCATCCTGTTATAATATTAATGTTATGGAACTCTAAGTCCATATGTATCTAATTGAATTGTAATCATTGACTTGTAAGAGACTGTTTGTTTCCTAAAAAAAAAAAAAAAAAAATAGGAAGAAAAAGATGCACTTAAGTTAAAATTAGTTTAGTTTGTGAACAAGAGAATCGGCGCCATTATCATGTTAATTTTTAAGATAGTTAATGCTTGATTTATTCATTCATCCTATGAGCAACCTTTCTAAGAGTAAAATTCTATTTGAAACAAATATTTCAGCCATTTAGAAAATTGTTTATGGTGTATTGTTATGCATAGAATCTGTCAAAACTTTGACAGCCTCCGTGGCGTAGCGGTAGCGAACGCGGCCGTTGCGCAAGGAGGCGCGGGTTCGATCCCGCACTGTGCAAATATTTGAATGCATGAATATGAATATTTGCACTGGTCTAGTCGTGCCTCGGAAAGCACGTTAAGCCGTTGGTCCCGGTTGCCATATGAACATCTAATGGCAGTCGTTACGGGTTGTTGGAGTCCTCAAAAGTCTAACAATTGGTCTAATTGCAATGCTTCGATATCGCCTTCGGGTTGTGGAGTCGCTTCACGGAAAATATCGAAGTTAAGCCAAAATCAGTAGTTAGACTGGTAAAGCGGACCCTAGACTCCAAAAGCTGAAAAAAAAACGCTTCAGATGCGACTGGGATTAACGCGGAGATGATGATGATGAGAATCTGTCAAAGCTCCACTGGTCGCACTCTTTCTCCCTTCTTCATAAACGTTGTTTAAAATTAACTAGTGATAAGCAATTCTTTAAACATACGTTTTAACGTCACTTAACTTTCATCGTCGTTTATGAATAAACACCACAGTGTTTAAGGGGTTTATTTATGAACGATGACTAAAGTTATAGACGTGCAAGTGTCTAAAATGTATGGTTAAACAATCGCTAATCAGTAGTTAACTTTAAGCCACGTTTATGAATAAGGGAGCGAGTCTGTATCTGAACGTAACTCCTACCGTCACATCCAAATCGATTGACACTAAAATCAATTACTCTTTTCCCCAGGCATTCCGACCTGACCGCGTGATTGCAGCAGCAACTCAACTGGTAACTGCAGTATTAGGCGCAGGATACATGGCTAAAGCCGAAACTGAACTGGACTTGGCATCCATCACTGAGACTCAGCTTAATGCCACCACACCCGCGCTTCTGTGCTCAGTGCCCGGATATGATGCTAGCGGTCAGTACTTATACCCACTGATTTAAAAATTTTCCTTCATAAAATTTTCTTATATCATCTCAAATCCCTTATAAAGGATTTAGAATAGTTGTTTATGCCACTGTCAAGCAATGATAGCTATTGTAATATGAGCGATAGTTACAATAGATCAAAAGTTTGTGCCACGAAGCGAAGCTAATTGGTACAATAGATCAGCACGAGTATTACAATAGCTGTTTGCGACAGTGGCATACAAAACTTTTTCTACGACCTTGAAATAAATAAATACAAAAAGCCAAACAATGGCACGAAAATAGAACGGCGCGCGCAATGTTGATTTGTTGTTATAATCCCACAAATGAAAGGCAAAAGCAATTCAACGATACAGCCTAATAACATGCGATGTTTAGTCGTGACGCAAATACGCGTGATTTTTGGCATAATCATATGTTAATTTTTTGATGCCATAGCCATAAAAAAAGGTTTCATTGTAGTACGGTTTACACGGTTTACCCGTGTAGAAATGGTCATTGTAACACGACTTGGCAGGAATGAGGACTATTGAGATATGACTTATGGTTATGTATTAAGCTCATTACCAAATGGTCGTAGAAAAACGTAATTTTAAATATACTTTTAAAATATAAATCCATTGTCAAATTGCGAAGCGTGTAAGAATGATATTACATTTCTTGGTAATTGAAAACTTTTATGAAGAGGTTTATCTATGATTTGTTGACCATAAAACAAGAACCAGTAAAATATTGCCTCTCATTGTCCCTTTATTTTTACCCGACTACCAAAGAAAGAAGGATAATGTTTTTGTTCCATATTTGTATCACAAATAAGATGCGTATAATATGTTCAAAATTTCACTCATAATCAGGTCGTGTGGACGACATGGCCACTGAGTTGAACAAGCCACTCTCCAGCATTGCTATTGGTTCCGCGGAAGGTTTCAACCAAGCCGAACGAGCCATCAACACTGCCTGCAAGACTGGACGGTAAGTTGTGGACGAAAAGTGGATACTAAGGTCAAGAATAAAGGTTTTGTTTATAAAAATGCGTTGTCGCCCATTGCATACTTATCTCGATCTTAGAAGTATTGGGTCGTATGTATACTTCGACCTTAGAAGCATAAGGCCGTATGTATAAGTCGTTGGACGCATACATACGCCTCTATGTTTCTAAGGTTGAGTTATACATACGACCCAATGCTTCTAAAGTCGAGCTATATCTATACCATCATTTTTCTAGTCCGTTCAAATTTTGTGCAACTCTTTCTTTAATCCTTTTAAAAGCTAAGAAGTTAGTTACATTGCAAACTTATATTCTATTATTATTATAGGTGGGTAATGCTAAAGAACGTGCACTTAGCCCCTGTGTGGCTGGTCCAGTTAGAGAAGAAGCTGCACTCTCTTCAGCCACATCCGAACTTCCGTCTGTTCCTGACAACGGAGATCAGTCCCAAGCTGCCTGTTAACTTGTTGAGAGCTGGACGAGTGCTGGTATTTGAGCCGCCGCCCGGTATTAGGGCTAATCTGCTCAGGACTTTTGCTACCGTGAGTAATCAATCGATTATCTACACTATTAAGAGGGGACGCTAGTGCGGAGGAATTTGGAAAATAGGTATTTGAAGAAACTATTGCCATCGCGCTGCTTCCAACCTCTCCCCGTAAAGTACGAAAAGGACAGTTGCAGCTCAGGCTGATTTTACCTACAAAAACGTTGAGCAAAAAACGTTTCGCACTCCGCTGTTTTCAATTATTTTTATATCAAAATACAGAGGAAAAGTATACCTATGCTTCTATTATTTTCTTTTTTGTCAAAAACTTATCAAGTTTGTCTAATAGTCATCTGAACATCACGGTATAAATGGGTTATTTTTCACGATTTTGAAGTATCTTATTTCTTTTATTAATTAAGTTTCGGAAAAAATCAAATGATAGGGGCACGTATAATCACGGTGTACAATTGTAGAAAAAAATAATTGCTCTAAAAGCATTATCCACGAAGAAAACAGCAGAATACGTTTGTATAGAGAAAGCACCACTAGAGTTCCCTCTTAAGAGTTATTACAATTATATTCCATTTTCAAAAAACATATAATAATTCTATGTAATAATGCTACAGCTACAGTTGCTTGTTGTAGCAACTGAACAGCTATTGCATATTATCGTGGCCCGTATTAAATTATTTAAGTAGAGAATTAATTGTTTCTTACAAGATAAGTGATTAAGTTTCTTTCTGATCAAACACAAGACTAGGTTCATAGACTAAGGAATTTTCAAGTCAAGTCACAAGCCACAGAAAGATAATTTATTTGTTGTTACCTATCAAAAAATATTTATATTTATACAAATTTTACAGGTCCCGGCAGCACGCATGATGAAGCAACCTTCGGAGCGCGCTAGACTGTATTTCCTACTCGCTTGGTTCCACGGTATTGTTCAGGAACGTTTGCGCTACGTGCCTTTGGGATGGGCTAAATACTACGAGTTCAATGAGTCGGATCTGCGAGTTGCTTGCGACACTCTAGACACTTGGATAGACGCTACGGCTATGGTTCGTCCTTTTTGAAATTATTATGTAGTTACATTTTATTAAATCTCTTGTTCCAAAGTCCTCAAATCTTATAAGAACATAAGAATAAAAAAAAGAAAAGAATAAATAAATAAAGAATAGAAAAATAAATTTAAAAAAAAGAGAAAAGAGTTTAAAGAATATATAAATAAACTAGCGGACCCGGCAGACGTTGTCCTGCATATGATATTTCAAGCGATTAGGGTATTAAAAAGTATGAAAGGAAAGATCAATAATATAATTATTATTCTTTATTTTGAAATAACATCAATTTTTCGAAAACAATTCTTTAGAATCAATAATTGCACAAAAAACTGGTTAAGAAGCGACCAATGTTTTACAATAACCGCTGAAACCTTCAAGTTTTGCATCAAATGCGGTCACAATTTGAGCCGAATAATACGAATTAGTAGGGCTAAGGAACAAAAAAATCGAGTGAAGCAACTACTTGTTAAAACGGAAATACATCTCAACAATGTCACCATCATCTTCTGAGGGAATAACATTTCCAGAGCTTAATTTAACTGCCGAAGAACTAAACGATTTGAATGAGGTAGAAAAAGTCAGGAGCGCAACATCGGCAATATCCAGAATATTCAGCCAGACTTGTCCGAGTCACCGAGGCCTCCCGCCACGCGGTCAAGTTCGGCGAGCCAAGTCAAGACATCATCAGAAAGCCGGGTTCGCCTGTGATGTTTGATTAATTACTATATGTTGCCAGAGTGATTAATATAGTCTAGGTATAATAAAAAATAAATAAATTGTATCAAATTTGAAAAAAAAAAAATCGTTCAAATCGGTCCACCCGTTTAGTTGCAGTATAAATAAATAACCTAAATACCGACTACAGCGACATCTGCCGAATTGTTTTTTTGTGAATGTAAATTTTCCAGGCCCACACTTAAATGCATAAACAAAAATTCATTCAAATCGATCCAGCCGTAAGGGATAAATAAAATAGATACCGACTGCAGTGCCATCTGCCGCGCTGATTTGTGAATCTAAACCATCCAGGGCGTCACGCAAACGCAAAAAAAAAATCATTCAAATCAGTCCAGCCGTTTAGTTGCAGTAGGTACAGATAAATAACCTTGATACCGACTGCAGCGCCATCTGCCGGACTGATTTGTAAATATACATTTTCCAGGCCCCCACTTGAATGTATAAACAAATATTTATTCAAATCAGTTCAGCTGTTTAAGATAAATAACCTAGAAACCGACTGCAGCGCCATCTGCCGGGCTAATCTGTGCATCTAAACCATTCAGGGCGTCACCCAAACGCAAACAAAAAATCATTCAAATCAGTCCAGCCGTTTAGGTGCAGTAGGTATTGCTAAATAACCTAGATACCAACTGCAGCGCCATCTGCCGGGCTGATTTGTGAATGTTAATTTTCCAGGCCTTCACTTGTTCACTTGAATGTAAAAACAAAAATTCATTCAAATCAGTTCAGCCGTTAAGAATAAATAACCTATACACCGACTGCAGCGCCATCTGCCGGACTGATTTGTGAATCTTAACAATCCAGGGCGTCACCTAAACGCATAAAAAAATCATTCAAATCGGACCAGCACTTGAGGAGGACTTCAGTGGCGTACACACGTACAGCAGATTAAGGAATATAACCACGGAAAGCATTGTCATCTACATTTTGTAACAAAGATATCACACCTTTCTCTACCCTAGAGCTCTTGTTTCAGTCTCTTAAAGTTAAATAAAAAATTTCAAATATTTATTTATTTTTTCCCCTTTCAGTTCTTATGTACAATTTTCTTTTTAAGTGACTCCAAAAACTAAAAAAAAACTGTAAACTTGTCTAAAAACAAAAAAAAAAATACTTGAGTCTGCCTGGGTTTGAACCCGGGAACACCAGGCATCGCGAGTAGAACCATACTACTCTCGACTACGCCACAGCCGCAGTGTCAAGCCACGCGAAATTAGTTCCCATATTATGAGTGAAATATTGCGAAAGTGAAAACTCGAAAACATGCGCTTCCGCAGACATAAGACTGATCTAGATCGATTTCTCGTCGCCGAAAAGCCCCACATATCAAATTTTAGCGAAATCGTTAGGGCCGTTTCCGAGATCACATGCTTTTTCAAGCAATCAGCGCCATCTGCCGGGCTGATTTGTGAATCTAAACAATCCAGGGCGCCACTCAAACGTATACAGAAAAAATCATTTAAATCGGTCAAGCCGTTTAGGAGGAGTTCAATGACATACACACGTACAGCAGAATTATATATATAAAGATATAATGATAAAGAACCAAATTGACCAAATATAAATTATTGCCATTTATTATATACTTTTGCAACTGCTAGGCAACCCGGGTTGCATATTAATTATGCTAAACTCATTAAACATCTAACCCAGATCGTTAACAGCAATAACTTCACAAGTTCGCGATTTTAGTTGTAGCCTATTTAAAACTCAAAAACCTTTTGGATTCTGTTTTGTTTTGGAGTCTGTGCGCCGTGGCGCAGCGGTCAACACACCTGCCTGCGACGTGGAGGCCCCGGGTTCGATCCTCGGCCAGGTCTTCATGGAAAAAGATCTTTTCCTGATTGGCCTGGGTCCTGGATGTTTATCTATATATTATGTATCTATTATAAATATAGTATTGTTGAGGTAGTATCCTATAACACAAGTCTCGAAATTACTTTGGGGCTAGCTCAATCTGTGTGATTTATCCGTATATATTTATTATTTATTGATATAATATAATTTCTCTCACCCCAGGGCCGCACCAACCTGCCCCCAGAGAAGGTGCCATGGGAGGCACTAGTGACCCTCCTCTCACAATGTATCTACGGAGGCAAGATCGACAACTCGTTCGACCAGCGACTACTACACTCATTCTTGTGCAAACTGTTCACTCCCAAGTCGTTTGAAGCTGACTTCGCACTTGTCGCTAATGTTGATGGGGTGCGTATTTACATTAACTTACCTTATTCATTATCATTAAACTAGCGCGCTTTACTAAAAACTAATTAGTCCGTCAGACAGATTTCCAAAAAATACTAGACACATATTTTTTCAAAAATACGTGTCAAACAAAAAATTAAGACGACACAGCGCGTTGAAAACTCATGTGACGTCATTGCACTCTACATTTTTAGCGACCACCACTCCTGATCGTTGATGCCTTTTATATTTGTCAATTTTTATTGATTTGATAAAACAAAATATACGTATCCAATATTTTTCTATAATCTGAATGACAGACTAAATAGAATCATTTTTTTTACCCAAGAAATATGCCCATAAGCAATTATTTATTTTTCTGTATTGGGTACACAAAAACAAGATTTTGCTGCCTTGTAATGTGTGACCTTCACTTTAAATCAAGTTTTCAGACGGTTTTTATACGCTTGCGTCGGACTTACCTCTAAGAAGAAATGCCGAAACAAAACAAAACAGCATTTTTTATTATTTACAGGCAAGCGGTAATCAACGTCATATTACGATGCCGGACGGAAACCGTCGCGATCACTTCCTCAAATGGATCGAAGACTTGTCTGACAGGCAAACGCCATCCTGGCTCGGTCTGCCCAACAACGCTGAGAAGGTAGGGATATTTGGATACTAACATTTATAGAAACATGGTTAACTGATAAGATGGCCTATTCATCTTTCAACTAAAGATTCATATCTTAGGCTTGTTTGTGTTTTTCCTATACTATAACGAAAAGTTTTATACAGGTACTCCTTACAAACCAAGGCAGTGACTTGGTATCTAAACTCCTGAAGATGCAACAGCTGGAAGATGAAGAGGAATTAGCATACAACGCGGCTGTCGCGGACCACGACGTGGTCGCAGGTATTACATAGATAAACCTGATATTTGAATTACATATTTTAATAGTAACAAAACTAAAGAGAGGATGCTTGACCCACTGTGAGGTCGGCAGTAGGTTGCAATGTATATTTTCCCGCTACAAGTTGGTGCATAATGTGCTTACCTTTAGGAAAATTCGCTTTGTGAAACGTCATCTTTGCAAGTCATATCTGGTAGTTCTTTTACAGTCATTATACAATATGTAAAGAAAACCCTGTCCGACCCATAAGGATAATAAAGGTTAGGTAAATACTTGACCAAATATAATATAAAATTTTACATAATCATCATAGTAACAATACTAATGAATTTTGAAATAATCTTTTTTTCCCGCGAATTAATTCCAACTTCCCCCGAAATTTGGTAATTTTAAAAAAAGTGAGAACACCGGTATTATTTCTTTTTTTCCCGCGAATTAATTCCAACTTCCCCCTAAATTTGGTAATTTAAAAAAAGTGAGAACACCGGTATTATTATGTGCGAATAGCGATGCGACCACGTGCCGCGTGCCCTGCCCCCGCCGCCCGCGGAAGGGTTGCTTACCGCACATGTATTAAGTTACCTCTTTTTGCGAAATAATATTTTTTTAGGGGAATTTTTTTTTTTAAGTTTAGCCCAGCTTTGTATCCATTAGTAGAATCAGTTATCGATACCTAACAATACCTTCACGGATCGGACAGGGTTTTCTTTACGTATTGTACTAGCAGCCGCCAGCGACTTCGTTCGCGTGGAATAAATTATGCTCCGCTCCTATTGGTCGCAGCGTTATGTTATATAGCCTAAATCCTTCCTGGATTAATGGGCTATCCGACGCAAAAAGAATTTTTCAAATCGGACCAGTAGTTTCAGAGATTAGCGCGAACAAACAAACAAACAAACTCTGCAGCTTTATACAAAATGTAAAGAAAACCTTGTCCGACCCATAAGGATAATAAAGGTTAGGTAAACACTTGACCAAATATAATATAAAATTTTACTTAATCATCACAGTAACAATAATAATGAATTTTGAAATAATCTTTTTTTCCCGGGTATTAATTCCAATTTCCCCGAAATTTGGTAATTTTTAAAAAACTGACAACACCATTTGTGACGGAGCGAATAGCGATGCGACCACGTGTCGCATGCCCCGCCCCGCCCCCCTTCACCCGCGCATGTATGCGCGGGTGAAGGGGGGCGGAGCTATCGGGTTGCCTACCGCACATACATTAAGTTACCTCGCTTTTTCGAAATAATATTTTTTTTTGGGGATTTTTTTTTAAGTTTAGCCCGGCTTTGTAGGCATTATTAGAATCAGTTAACGATACCTAACAATACCTTCACGGATCGGACAGGGTTTTCTTTACATATTGTATATTAGTATAGATAAATGACAAATTGACAACCAGTCGCTGGATAACACAATACCCCTTAGGGCTATATTTCACCGGGACACCATGGTGGCGCAATCAGTCGCCGCTACCACCAAAACGTATACAGGGTTGCGCAACCGGGTCACCAGCAGCCTAATCGGCTAGCACATTTTTGTCAAATGATTGCGACTAGTTGGTATCGTTCGGACAGCCCATTGGATCGTTCGATCCAAACGATCCCAACAAGTCGCAATCATTTTACAAAAATGTGTTCGCCGATTAGGGGACTGGTGAGTAACTCTCTATAGAGTTGTATACATATTGTTGGTAGCGGCGAGTGGTAGCGCCGCCATGGTGTCCCGGTGAAATATAGCCGTTATTGTGTTATCCAGCGACTGGGTTGTGAAGATCAGATAGTCTATATAAAGTACTGGTATTCAACTACGACCAGTTTGACTGCCGACACCAGCATAATTGGCATAAAGTTAAGCTAATTAACCTGTGTGACAGATTTTTTTAAAGTTATTTACTTCCTTTTAAAGAATAAGACAGGTGTAGCTACCATGAGTTTACATTACGAGACTCCATCGTCGATATCGAGCGCGTTTTACTCATCGATTGCCCCGCTTCAAGGTTGTAAGAACTCTCAACCAATGAGAGCGCCAAACGCCGTACACGGACCGTAAATATCACACTCGGCTTCTATTAAGAGGGCGAGTCCTTGCAACACACCACAGTTTTCTTAATTTTGACCAAGTTTATTTGTTTACCTTCAGGAACTATATATAATATTCTATTCTATTTCTGAAAAATTAAAGACTTAATTGGTTTTGAAATATAGTTTGCTTCAAAATATTAAAGTTCCAGATTCGATTGACGGAAGGCCCGCCTGGATGAAGACGTTACATTCAACTGCTACTACTTGGTTGCAACTGTTGCCGAAAGAGCTACCGGTAAGATCTATTTACCATTGCCTATGATATTCCCAAGTCAAAAATCTTAAACTTTTGAATGAAGAATCTAATACCAATCTAAAGATAGGTCTTATTTAAAATTGTTTGCATTTGCGCCCGTACATTTGTAATGTCCCGGATACTAAACAATAACTATTGACGATGATTGAATTTAAACAATTTTAAAGCAGATGTATTCCTACTTCTATTATGCAATAGGTAAATCTATGTTTCATAAATCATTATAATGTACTTTTTATTGCAGACATTGCGCCGTACAGTGGAGAATATCAAAGACCCGCTGTATCGTTTCTTCGAGCGTGAGGTCGCCGCTGGGGCGTCGTTGCTGCAACAAGTGTTGCATGATCTGCGTAATGTGCTCTCTATCTGTCAGGTAATGTAGTTTGATTGAATGTGTTTGATATTTTATGGAAGATTTTAAGATGCGCTCTCATGGCGAAAAAGATGTCACCAAGTCAAAAGTTGAATTATGATTATAGAAACTGTGAATTTATTGGAATCCCCATTAGTACCTAAAAATGACGAACTTCCACACAAACTTCCTAATTTACTTTGGATTATCTAAGGCTCATATTACAGAACCTCACTTAAAATTCAAGCCATTTGATTGATTGAAACTAGTTTTATGTAATGCTTAAGTCTTGAGAATGGTTGTGTAATACAGCCCTAAGTGCTCCTTTTGGTTAGATAAGCCGCCGTAAAATTTCAAGATTTAAATTTTCATTTTCAGAATCAACAGTTTAGGCTGCGGGTTGTCTGGTTTTAGGGAATTTAAGATTTTTATAAAGTATATTATTGTTATGATTCTGTTTTTGTTGATTGCTTTGAAGATCAATCTTATCATTTTTGACTACCTTCTAACTAACTCGATACTTGTAAATATAGGGCGAGATGAAACAAACCAACGAGACCCGCGCCATGGTGGGTTCTCTGGTGCGCGGCATGTTGCCGACGGGATGGCGGCGGTACGCCGTGGCGCGCGGCTGTACGGTGCAGCAGTGGGTGGGAGACTTCGCGCATCGCGTCACTCAGCTCGCCGCCGTCTCAGACACCGTGGCCGACATGGGCGCCAAGAGGCTGCAGGTACTGTCTATAATATGGCTCACTTTCAGATAACTTTATCACTGAATCAAATATCATCTATCGTCGTCCTCCGTGGCGCAGCGGTCAACACGCCTGCTTGCGACGTGGAGGCCCCGGGTTCGATCCCCGGCCAGGTCATGATCGAAAACGATCTTTTCCTGGGTCTTAAATGTTTATCTGTATATGTATCTATTATAAATATTGTATCGTCTAGTTAGTATCCCATAACACAAGTCTCGAACTTACTTTGGGGCTAGCTCAATCTGTGTGCTTTGTCCTTATATATTTATTTATTATTATTATCTCCGTTCCTGACTCTGCACCAGTAGCCAAAAAAGACAATTAATTAAACAATTGGGTAGAATGTGATCCTCTCCCTCCTTTAGCGCTTCAAGTCCCGTTTCAGTTTAAAATTCTTCATATATTTGCGGATGAAGTCACAACTGACAGAAATCTAATTTATTTGACCCACCATTAGTGAGAAAATGATACCTGACATTTCATAGTTTTTCTTCAATACTAATATTATAAAGAGGTGAAATTGATTTGTTCCTTTTTATGTTTGTAAGAGGCAATCTCTAGAAAAATCTGTCCGACTCAATCTTGTTGCCTTTGATAGACCCAATTCAGTTGGAAATGACACCAAGTTAAAACGAAGTTTTAGTAGCACGGGCGAGTGATGAAATGCGACGCGATTAGCATAAATTTTACGCTGACGAAGCCGTCGGCAGAAGCTAGTTATTAATATATTGCATGGTAATATCTTTCTGTCGTTGCAGAGTATCCCAGTATGGCTCGGCGGTCTTTTGAACCCTGAAGCGTACATCACCGCTACCCGGCAATGCGTCGCACAAGCCAACTCTTGGTCTCTTGAAGAACTTCATCTGCAGGTAAATTATTTTTCACTTGCCATTAGATGACAACATCCTACTCACGCAGTAGATATAAGGTTGCTACTCTAATCAGAGCTGTGTGATGACGGCGTCAAATGTCATCTTTATCATGCACACGTCATTGTTAAACTTCCCTTGTAGATAGATCTTGCCTATTCTTCTCCGTACGTTACTATATTTTGGAAAGGCAACTAGTCAGTTTTATTTTCTTGTAAATTTTGACATTCAACCGCCTTTTATGTGTCTATTTGAAGTAAACAATACCTACGACTTTATTATAAATCCATCCAGTGTTTCTTATCCTCCTCAGTTTGTCTATTATTCATTTCTTATAATATGTTTTTTCATCTATCCAGGTGACAATCCCCGACCCGGGAACCCCGACAGAGAACGCTCAGACCGAGTGGTCGTTCTCGGTGACCGGACTCAAGTTGCAGGGCGCTACTGTAAAGGGCAACCGACTGCTACTCACCAACACCATCATGGTCGACCTGCCTCTTACTGTGCTTACTTGGATACGGTAATAACATCTTATAATGATATGCTTACATAAACGAGGAGTTATTTCTAAAACTGCAGGTCGTACCTCTACAATGCCTAGGTTTCAAGGTATAATAAAGCTTAAATGTTACTTACCTAAGGCATGTCACGCAATATCGAACCTTATGCATTACAGTAACAATATTTAATTCCTATAATTTGTATTATAAGTCTTGTCACCTAATTAAAGGACCTAAGTACCACGCTAAAAACATCGACGTTTCCGATACTGAGGTTATTTTTTTTTTTCCTTTTGCAGTGGTCCCGAAACGGCAACAGGCGGCCAGTCCCTGACACTCCCAGTATACCTGAACAGCGCTCGTTCAGAGTTACTCTTCACCGTCCGCCTGCCCATTGCGCCCGGTCAAGAACCACATGCCTTCTACGAGAGGGGCGTAGCCCTACTCACCTCTACTGCACTCAACTAAACAACCATATGTAGTACGACACAGATTCCATCGGCTAAATTCGACAAGGAATAGTTCGATAGAATTAATAACCTGTAATAGCTCGTAAATGAAGCGAAAATAAGCTATTATTAAATCTGTGTCCTACAATATTTATGAACGTAACACTGTTGTTGAGATATATTATAACTCGCAAGATTATGTATTCAATACATTATGCACTTTCTATATTTAACCGATATTATTTATTCATTAATGTTATAGAGCTTAAATAATTAATAACGTCATGCACGCTATTTATATGAACAACAAATAAAATAATAATAATAAAAAACCTGTTGTTTCCTTTGTATGCTTATATTTATTTGGGACAAGTAAAACTATATCTAAAGTTGACTTGAACCTTGAATTGTGGATTTCATGCTGGGAGGCTTCTGTTTCGGCAATCTGGAAAACAAAAGAAATACAATATACACACACACGCATTTACTTAAACAACAATATTCTGTCAATCACCAAAACTTTTTTTTTATAATTTATAAACCAGCGCTTGACCGCAATCCCGCCTGATGGTAAGCAGTAATGCGACCGTTGGTGGTAAAACGCGCTATTTTATTAAGAGCCTATTCACTCTAGCCTTGAAGACACTCAAGTTGTAGTGTGACGGAAACACCGCCGCCGGCAAATCGTTCTATCTATGACCGCCACAATACAGCTACATACTGATTAACCTTTTGAACGCCCATCTATATAATACGCGATGTGTCCTCCTGCGCCACACTACAAATGTATAACGTATCTAAAGTAAAACGTAGGGATGGGATTAGTGTCCTATCGACAAATAATATTATACATTTAAAATAATGTTTATTCACCAATTTACGAAGCTAAATAAAAACTGTAATCGTAATTTCATATTTTATTTTATTTCATAAAAGAAAATAATATGAAAACCTGGATATAATAAAGAAATAATAAAGAAAAGAATTTTAAATTTATTAGACGTGTGTTCTACAAGGCACATTTGTCTCCAAATGTAATCCTTCTACTTCATATCAAGTAGTTGGCGCTCGAGGCACGTCAAAATCCTTTCTGTTATATAGATGTCTAGATTTCTATGGTATATATTTTATATTCACTGTGGTCGAGTTGCACGTGCATAAACTCAACCTATTCCTGCATAATTTATTTCGTTTACTTACAACAAATACAATTAATAGAAGCTAAAAACGTGGTTGTCTACGTTTTAACCTTTTGAACGCCCATCTATATAATACGCGATGTGTCCTCCTGCGCCACACTACAAATGTATAACGTATGTATAGTAAAACGTAGGGATGGGATTAGTGTCCTATCGACAAATAATATTATACATTTAAAATAATGTTTATTCACCAATTTACGAAGCTAAATAAAAACTGTAATCGTAATTTCATATTTTATTTTATTTCATAAAAAAAACAATATGAAAACCTGGATATATTCCCCACAATAAAGAAAAGAATTTTAAATTTATTAGATGTGTGTTCTACAAGGCACATCCCTATTTGTCTCCAAATGTAATCCTTCTACTTCATATCAAGTAGTTGGCGCTCGAGGCACGTCAAAATCCTTTCTGTTCTAGGGATGTCTAGATTTCTATGGTATATATTTTATATTCACTGTGGTCGAGTTACACGTGCATAAACTCAACCGATTCCTGCATAATTTATTTCGTTTACTTACAACAAATACAATTAATAGAAGCTAAATACGTGGTTTTCTACGTTTTAAAAAATAAAATAAAATGGGGGGTAAGTGTCTGTTTTACACAAAACCTTTTTTTTAATGGTGTCGCTAAATACTCGCAATTATTTTTCTGGTTTGTAGAAACTAATAGAAAACTGAAGAAAATTCCTGAAACGGAAGCTGACGACTTAACGGAATGTCAAGACGACGAACTATTTCAAAATTCTGATTCAGACTTGAAAAACTCGCAATAATTCGTCATATTCACAGTCACAATTTTTTTTATAAGGACACGTGCGCCAACTCAAGATGTAAACATTGCACTACAGTCTACACTAAAATGCACAGTCACTATGACCTTGAAACCCGTTCGCTTATGACGTCACAGATTTCCTTCTATACACGTCGGTGGCGCGTACGGACCGCTAACTAACTAACTTTGTAGGGATGGGTTTTTCAAACGGGGTTTCACTATCGACAATGATTAGAAAACCTATTAATTCTTGATTAAGGTGAATAAAACCTAGTTTAAAGTGTACAATATTTATAAAATATTATATATTTACGTCATTTTCTTGCAATAATAGTATTTATGATCATTTCGACGAGATGAAATATAGCGAGGTCTTCGTCGTGTCCCATCACTGGCTTACTTGATATCAAGTAATTGGCGCTGGGGGCATTAAAATATTTTCTGGCGTTTTTGTTTCTATTGAAAATTAAACAAATAAGAACTTATTGTGCGTTAAAAAGTTAAAAATATGGTTGATAACAGGGCAAATTTCCATAAAAACAAAATAAAAGGTCTTGTAAAAGTCGTAAATTTATTTTATACTGTGATTACTTCTAATCAAGTAGTGGCGCTGAGGGCACGAAAATCTCGAACTTGTATAGAAGTGATTGGCGTTCTGGTGTCGCAAAATACTCGCAATTATTTTTCTGGTTTGTAGAAACTAATAAAAAACTGAAGAAAATTCCTGAAACGGAAGTTGACGACTTAACGGAATGTCAAAACGACGAACTATTTCAAAATTCTGATTCAGACTTGAACAACTCGCAATAATTCGTCATATTCACAGTCACAAATTTTTTTTATAAGGACACGTGCGCCAACTCAAGATGTAAACATTGCACTACACTAAAATGCACAAAATCACTATGACCTTGAAACCCGTCCGCTTATGACGTCACAGATTTCCTTCTATACAAGTCGGTGGCGCGTGCGGACCGACAACTAACTGACTTTGTAGGGATGGGTTTTTCAAACGAGGTTTCACTATCGACAATGATTAGAAAACCTATTAATTCTTGATTAAGGTGAATAAAACCTAGTTTAAAGTGTACAATATTTATAAAATATATATTTACGTCATTTTCTTGCAATAATAGTATTTATGATCATTTCGACGAGATGAAATATAGCGAGGTCTTCGTCGTGTCCCATCACTGGCTTACTTGATATCAAGTAATTGGCGCTGGGGGCATTAAAATATTTTCGTTTCTATTGAAAATTAAACAAATAAGAACTTATTATGCGTGAAAAAGTTAAAAATATGGTTGATAACAGGGCAAATTTCCATAAAAAACAAAATAAAAGGTCTTGTAAAAGTCGTAAATTTATTTTATACTGTGATTACTTCCAATCAAGTAGTGGCGCTGAGGGCACGAAAATCTCGAACTTGTATAGAAGTGATTGGCGTTCAAAAGGTTAAGAAGACATATTACCCGAAACACAGTCGTTGCGGGTAATCAGTAGTCCAAAAAGACCAAGTGATTTTTGGACCACGTAGTCTTCATATGTAACTGGTACATCTTAACCAGCGCAGCTTAACCTTTGATCGATCCATTCGGCTGTTATCATTTAGCCTTACGTCCTTCTGCCCCACGAGACTCGAGAAATATTAAAACAAGAAATGCTATCAGAAGCTCACATTTGTATATAAGAACATTTCAGTTTCATATAAATAAAGGTATCACCCGGAGTTCTTATCAAACAAGATCGGAGTTGTTTCTTTGTCAAATAACCAAGATACACACATCAAAAGTGTCTAGGGATCAAGCATTTTTATGCGGATTTCTTGAGATTGAGATGTGGCTTTGTAATAAATTTATGATTTTATAAATTTATATGGATCCTTTTTGGTGCATTTCATAATTTGAATCAGGAACTGTGAATCAAATTCGAGTAAAAGATGAAAATCAGCTGTCAATATTTTCCCTATAAAAACATACAACGCATTGAAGACATTATTAGTGCTACTGTTTCCCTACTACTGATTAAAACCAACGTTATTAAGGAGCGGCGACGTCATTTAAGCAGGGAAGAAATGCTCAGAGCCGTGGGAATGATAGAAGCTGGTTCCCGGCAACGTACTGTGGCTTTAGCTCTGAATACAAGTCAGAGTGTTATCAGTCGACTTTGGACACGTTACCGAAGCACTGGTACCGTGGCTGAGCGCCATGGAGGACGGTATCGCTGCACCACACGGAGACAAGACCGATACATTCAAATCTTAACTCGAAGAGCTCCAACAATAACCGCCATGATGTTAACCGTGAAGCTTCATCACTCTTCAGGGAACTTAATTAGCGACCAAACAGTCAGAAACCGCTTGCATGAAGTGAACCTTCATTCCCGAAGACCGCTACGGGTACCACCTATAGCAATGCACAATCGTAGGATTCGATATCAATGGGCTCTTGAACACAGAAATTGGGCAGAAGAACAATGGCGTTTCGTGTGCTTTTCTGATGAGTCTCGTTTTGGTATGAGACCGGATACAAGACGTATACGACACTGGAGAACACCTGGACGCCAACAGCGATTAAAATCCTGCCAGGAAGTCCATCCTTATAGTGGTGGAACCATCATGGTATGGGCGGGTATTTGGATCGGCGGAAGAACTGAGTTGATTTGGATCAGAGGCAACCTCAACGCTCAAATTTATGCTGAAACGATTGTATCAGACGTCATCGTTCCTCTACAAGTGCAAATCGGTCCCTTATTTCAGTTAATGCATGATAATGCACGACCGCACACCGCAAGAGTTGTAAGACAGACTCTCGCCGCAGCTAACATCAATGTCCTGCCCTGGCCTGCTCAGTCGCCAGACTTGAACCCGATTGAGCATGCATGGGATATGCTACAGAGAAGAGCTCTGCCGAATATGGAGGGTATCCAGTCGCAAGAAGACCTTTTTTTGTTGTTGCAACGAACATGGGCGGCCATTCCACAGCGTGATTTGGATGAACTCATTTTGAGTATGCCAAACCGATGTTCTTGTGTTGTTAGTGTTCGCGGTAGAAACACGGATTATTAATTGTTTAAGTTACCCAATAAAATTTTAGAGAAAACTGTTATTTCAGTCTTTTTTTCGAACTTTTGTGTTAGTGGTTCAAATGTCAAATATCCCTTTATTAGGAAAATGGCAAATTTCTTTATTAATGCAAAGGTGACTTGGTTTATCGTTACTGTGACAAACGAAAACACTTTATTTGATGAATCCTTAAAGAAAATTTTAATTAATATCAATCAGGAGAAAAGTTATTGCAAAAATATATGTTGATCCCTAGACACTTTTGATGTGTGTAGTTATTCACCTCGTGTGTATAATTTTCCTAGGCGATGATGGATGGATGAGGTCGTGCTGCCGCTCCCAGTCCAAGAACTTCTGATGTTGTCGCTGACGACGTCGGTCCACATAACTAATCTGAAATACAGTAAGTTAGTGTTACGAACTAGGGGTACTAAAACGCCGGTTAAGGGTTGCGAAGTTTATTGGCAAAGAAGGTACAGTCTATCGTAGGTAATGACAAGTAGAGCGTAGCTGATGTCGCACCGAAGTCTTCCCTCACGTCCACGAAGTCGGTGTCGTAAACACACAATAACACTACAGATGTTTCTTCACGTAGTACTCAAAGTTCTCGTTACAGTTGTCGCAGTAGGTATTCTCAAAGATCGCTTCTTAACTATCGCTTGTTTTCGTATCGCTAGTCGAATACAGACTGACTACCTACTGGCGTCACGGCGCTTTATTTTATATAGGTCAGCTGATCGAGCATTCCAGATTTGTCTAGACGTAATAATAATACCGCATAATTTCGAGTACATTCAGTAGGTACCTATGGTAATTCACCGCAGACGAGTTTCTGGAAATTTCGATGTCGACACTTTGCTGACAAAATTGTTGAGACCTGTACCATTCGATAGGTCACCTTAGGTCTAGCAATGCGTTTTTATACGGCACCTCAACAATATGTAGATTTCGAGTTATAGGGCTTAAAAGTTACACACTGCATGTCACGCGATATTGAACCTTATGCCATCGACATAAGGTACATTCGTAACATTATAAAATAGTGGGTTGACAATGTGAGTGCATGTTCCGAACTCTCTGTTCAGAATTCTATATTTTAACTTCAGGCTTATAAGAATTATATCCGTAATTTAAATCTAGTTCAATCTCTTCTAGGCGACAAACCAATATAAAAAAGGGAAAATAGAAGTATTTTGACAGATTGAAACAGATCACACTGAATGTTCTTAAAATTATGATAATTTATTAAATTAAATAAAATATTTGTTAGAACTTTTAATTTTGATCGAATTAACAGCAGATCACACGGGCACATCTTGGTGACTCCAAGAGAAATCGTGATTCCCAGCGAAATAATTCAATTGTATTAACAGGAATACGTTCTAAACACTTACCACGCAACTAGCAGGTATCCATATAAAGGCGGTGACTAGAACGACCACACCCACTATATTATCACGAAGGAAGCCCAGCACATTGTTAATGTTGATGTCTTCAATTATGTCCCAAAAACGTTCCACCACATCTTGTATTGTTTTTTCACAAACACCCTGTGATGAGCAAAATATATTTGTAAAAAATCTTTCCTAATAGGCTATTTGACTGATTTATAATTTCTATCTTGAATTACTTGGTTGCAGTTAAGATGTTCACCAAAAGTTTTTTTTTTTTTTTTATTTCAAATACCTACGTATTTCGTAAGAAACTTACAAATAAACATTTAAAATTCAAATAAGTCGCCGAAACGCTTTATTCCGCAATATGGCGTCGCGCTTTGTAAGTGACGTCACAAACTTATAAACGCTTTTCGGTTCCGCAGTGGTGTTCGTGTTTATCTGTTAGCTATTTGTCAGTCAGAAAACAAAAAAATACCACAAATCGCTCCAAATATCCTTAAAAATCTTCTAAAAACGCTAAAACACATGAGAACACATAGAACGACAACAAGTGTTTATGAGCGTATGAAGTCATCGTGACATTAGCCAATCCGGATCGTTTCACAATATGTGGTGCGAGAAATAAAATGCCAAACATATTTTTGTGTTTTTGGATGTATTATTTGTTATCATTTTTATTAAAACTCATGTAAATGACATAAAGAACCCTCATTTTATGCATTTAAAGCAAATAATCACAAAAATATTCATACTGTCAAATAGCCTATTCTAATTTTGTGAACAACTTACATACATAAATCCAAATCAATAACGACTTTGTAGCAGTGCCTACACCGCTACATGCGAACAACACGTCATAATGACGTCACGCAAATCCTGCATCTCGCAAGCAGAGTTTACTTTGCAACTAGCACGCATCAAGTTCACGACATCAACCGGTGGGCTAGTGTCCGCCAGACATCACATCCGTCTGGTCGGACTAGCCTTCCTTTTCTATGGAGGATGAGTGAACTGTATACCCTGTTCCTTATACCTCTACAACATAATGTGGCACTATAAATACAGCATGTGTACAATTCACTCGTGGTATTTTATTTTATTTTATTTATTTAAAAAGTACTGCCACATCACAAACATTAAACATTCACAATAATTTATACTATTCAATTTATGGCCTGATGCATGCGACAATAATGGCGTACATAACATTGGCAGTTCATCGGCTCGAAGATATAATACCTACAATAAAAACTAAATAAAATAATACCTAATAAAAATACACTTGAAAATTTAGCAAACAATACAATAATGATTGTTGAAATAATAATAAGAATGTGGTATAAGTGACACCTTCAAAAATTTTTGTTTTAAGATACATATCAACTCACGTAGAATACTAAGGTCCAAGCAAATTGCCATTATGCGGATTATGCCTTGGTAAAAATGAGTTGGGTATAAAACTGAGCACAAAGAGAATCACGAACATAAACACTGTATAAATGATACATCTTATGAATTAATTTTTACTGTCGCTTTTTCGTTTCATCGACTTTCATATCACAACGATGTTAAAGAAGGTTTCACTTAAAAATCGCTTTTTCTTAATTCAAACTAATTTCCCTTAAGGGCGAAAAAGTACACGAATCCATATCGTATGAAAGTGCTTGCTTTTCTTACCTTATTACAGAATCCTTGAATACAAGGTGTTCCGTCAGGTAAGATGTCGTTATGAGCCACCGGGAAGCAAGTCTTGTTCAGGCTTTTACGACAGCAGCGTTTACATGCATCAGCAACTGTAAACCGTAACAATACGTTATGTTAGAGAAAAATAGCGGAATCCAATAAGATTAAAAGGGCTTATAATGTGCCGTTGTTTTCAGCATGCTACATTTAAGTCTTGTAAAATATTCATTATGCATCGGCTTGCGGTTTTTTTTTTGTGTCGTTTGTGTATGCGAAACCTGAATACAGTTTGTTCAGAATAAGCAACTGAATCGATTCCAATCATTTTTACATGTTATATTTTTTCCCAAATACATTCACAAATTGTTGCAAAGTGGTTACCGAGCGGTTACGATAGATCATAGTACGTCGCGCGCCACAGCTGACGCCAGAGCTCAACGCACACGTGTGCCTCACGTGTTTCGGGTTCCGCATAAACAAAAAATAATCCATGCTAATATTATAAATGCGAAAGTAACTCTGTCTGTCTGTTTGTCTGTCTGTAACGCTTTCCCGCTTAAACCTCTCAACCGATTTTGATGAAAGGCACAGACACAGACAATCTTTTAAGTTTTTAACCCTGAGAATGGAAATAGGCTACCTTTTATTGAAAAATTCGATATTCCCGAGGGAAATCTAAAAAGCGCGATATAACCGAATTCCACGCGGGCGACCCCGCGGGCGGAAAGCTAGTGTTGTATATAGAAACTTAGAAAAAAGCATGCACTTTATACTGCCAAATTCGCACTTACCAATATCGCACATACAACTATGCATGCCCTGCGTCTCGCAGTAAGGTACACATGTCCCGTTCCGACATCGACCACGCTCGGCACACTCATGTTCGTCCGCTATTGCTGGTGCCTGAAATTTATACGAACCATGCAAGAGCCGATCGACAAGCTGTAGTTATAGTTCTCCCCAGTCGCGGCTTCTATCTGATCGCAAGTGTTCTTTAAGTCCGAAACAGCCTCCTAATCGGGGCTTTTTCTCAAATGATTGCGACTAGTTGGGATCGTTAGGACCGCCCATTGGTCTGTTCGGTCCAAACGATCCCAACTAGTCGCAATCATTTGACAAAAATGTATTCGCCCATTAGGGGGCTGTTTCGGACTCTCGAAGTCGTCTCGGCTGGTCGAAGTGTGCGACAAATCTCAAGATGAATACTTCTATTATTTTCAATAAAAAAACACACATATTATGTACCTTTGGGCAATCAGCGGAAGCCCCATTACACGTAGCTTCGCCCTCGCAAGCAGAATGAGCGGCCTCGCGACACACCACTCCCGGTGGCGCAAACACGCATCCCGCGCAACACGGAGAGTTCTTGTCACTGCGAATACGAACGCCATATCATTCCAATAACTTTCAAACTGGCATTACGCCTTTCTGTAAAATAATGACTGCGATTACCTGCATACTGCGCCTTGATTTTTTCTTAGTTTACAATTTTTGTCACAGCACATATCATTGTCTTCGGTACCTGAAATAGAGTATTCACTAAAACTTGGAAGAAGTGCAGTGTATTAAACTCATTAGAGAGAGACACACACACAGAGAGAGAGAGAGAGAGCACTGCAGGCAGTCTCCGAATGGGGCAATGCCAATCTTGTAGCATTCAAAGCCGCCAAAACACAGGCGTGTCTTTTCACCGCCAAAAGAAGCCGACTTTTCGAAATGTGTCCTTGGAGTGTTCCGACCGCCTTCAGCTTTTGGGAGTTGAGATTTCCTCGAACCTTAACTTTGGGCGGTTCATTGAGTCCAAGGCCAAGGTGGCTGCCAGGAAACTTGGCGTTATCGCAAAGGTCCGGCAGTACTTCACACCTGGGCAGCTTCTAATGTTATACAAAGCACAGGTCCGTTCGTGTGTGGAGTACTGCAGCCACATTTGGGCTGGTGCTGCTAAGTGTCACCTGGCCGCTTTGGATTCGATGGAGAGGCGTGCGAAGAGGCTGATTGGTGACCCTGATCTAACTCGAGATGGTCTCCAAAGCCTAGAGCACAGGCGTAGAGTAGCCAGCCTTTCGGTGTTCTATAGGATGCATTCGGGGAGTGTGCGAGGGAATTGCATGATTTAATTCCCCCATCTCCGTTCCACCATCGGACGACCCGTCGTACGGCTGGTTTCCACCCTTACGTTGTTAACACCACTACGATCCGGACGAAGCGTTTCGCCTCCTCCTTTATACCGCGTACATCGAGGGACTGGAACAATTTGCCAGCGGCGGTGTTTCCGTCGGACTACAATTTGAGTGTCTTCAAGGCAAGAGTGAATAGGCTCTTAATAAACTAGTGCGCTTTACCACCAACGATTGCGTCACTGCTTACCATCAGGCAGGATTGCGGTCAAGCGCTAGTTTATAATTAAAAAAAAAAAAAAAAAAGAGAGGGAGAGAGAGAATATCACGCCCATAGACGAATAATAAAAGAGATTAATCGAAAAACATTTCAGTGGGATATACTCAATATATTAAGTATAAAAATACCGAGTAAGCCAGCATCGCACTCCTCGCCTCCCTCGACGCGCAGGTTGCCACAGAAGCTTTCTTCCGGCTCCGAGAAGCAACGACCAGACTTTGCCTGTAGAACTTTGCGGATCGACCGCAGACTACACGGCGAAAATCGCTGTAAAACGCATTTTTAGTTTATACAATTTTTTTGTATTACATATTACTGTATTGTAACCATACGTTATATCGTAAGACAACCTAGGGCACTCTGGATGGAGGACACCTAAATCTAGAAAATTCTAACATCAATTTTTTTTAATCCACTTTATAATTCTAATCGGTACATTGCCTGTTCTATTCAGTTCTACTTTTCATTTGGCTTTGGTGAAGGTATATACAATATGTAAAGAAAACCCTGTTCGATCCGTGAAGGTATTGTTAGGTATCGATAACTGATACTACTAATGCCTACAAAGCCGGGCTTAAGTTAAAAAATCTCCCTAAAAAAATAAATATTATTTCGCAAAAGGGGGTAAATAATTACATGTGCGGTAGGCAAAACATGCGCGGGCGAAAGGGGGCAGGGCACGCGGCATGCGGTCGCGTCGCTATTCGCTCATAATAATACCGTCAAAAATGGTGTTGTCACTTATTAAAAAAATACCAAATTATGGGGAACTTGGAATTAATTCGCGGAAAAAAAGATTATTTCATAAATCATTTTCTTTTTAAATATATATACACCAAATCACACAGATTGAGCTAGCCTGCTAGCCCCAAAGTAAGTTCGAGATTTGTGTTATCGGATACTAACTCAACGATACTATATTTATAATACATAGGTATATTTATATAGATAAACATCCAAGACCCAGGCCAATCAGGAAAAGATCGTTTTCCATCATGATCTGGCCGGGGATCGAACCCGGGGCCTCCACGTCGCAGGCAGGCGTGTTGACCGCTGCCGCACGGAAGACGACAAATTAGTAATGCTACAATGATGATTATCTTAAATTTCATATTTTATTTGATTATGTGTTATTGTGTTTACCTAACCTTTATTATCCTTATGGGTCGGACGGGGTTTTATTTACATATTGTATAAAGGGACCTTTTAATACTATTGACACCAGCTTAAATCACGTCATCAAAGTTATCTAAGAAAGAAACCTCAGAAAATTATAGCAAATATATTAGAGTTGTATCGGCCAGAATTCAAAACAGTAACTCACCTTATTATTGACATCATACCCGCTAACACTATACGTGTACATAAGATATGAGCCGCCCTGACTGGCAGCAGGAGAACACTCAGCGACATCAGGGTCATGTTCCGAGCCCCAGTTGTGCCCAAACTCGTGAGCCGTCACCAAGTCCGCCTCGCGAGTGATTACACGCTGTCCGTAGTGGTTTCGAGATGAGCTCAAACCAGAGTTGAGATATAGAGTGTAACCGTTCTTGAAGTATTCTGTTTTGGTAAAATGATAATTATGATAATTTAAGGTATGATTTAGAAGCTAGATAAAACTTGTATACCTGAACCTGTTAGCAGAATTGTTATGCCAAATACAGTCTTCACAGTTATTTTAACCAGAATTCGGTGCTCTTAAAAATCATTTATTTAGTTACAATAAGGTGTAGTTACCATAAAATAACTGTGAAAAACTATTCACAAAATACAAATATCCCGCTACATATGCCAACATTCTTTTGCAGATTTCCGGGATTATTCATACATTAAGTTTGTAGAAACTAGAGCAGTAAGCATTTAGACTTAAGGATATACAAGATAACATCACGGTTTATTTAAAAGCATAAATATTATGGTTAGTGAAGCTCTATCAATAAGAATATAAAGTAAAACTAACAGGATAAATTATATAGATAAGCAAAACAAAGAGGGGACACTCACACTAGGCACCGTAATAGCTGAAAACAAAACAAACATAAATTGTAAAACAAATAAAAATATAAAAAGCATTAACAAATAATAATAATAATTAAAACAATATTTTGGAGACATTACAAGGGAACAAAACACAATAACAATCATAATGTCACTTTTATAATTGGGTCTTAAAAATTGTCATAACTTCCGTACATATTGAGATAGGTTTAAAGGCCCTTCGAATATCGTTGGATATCATAAAAAGAAGCCGCGCCTTTGGTATGTAGGTATGTTATCTTTCCGTTACACGTTGTATTAATCAACTTACCTGGTGTACATATACCGCCAACTGAGTTCCGCCGTGGTGACCCTACGTACGCTAATCCGAGAATGCCACCTTCAAACTTAAGATCGGTGAACAGATGAGCCAGACAGAAGTCTTTATGGGAATACTCGCGACTGAACACCTGCCAAACAAATATAAATCTTATTTGTGTATACTTACAGCTATATTGCTTATTATTCAAAACAACACGCCTTTTGTGCAAGAAGGTTTATCAATACATAGTATAAAACAAAGTCGCTTTCGCTGTATGTCCGTATGTATGCTTAGATCTTTAAAACTACGCAACGGATTTTGACGCGGTTTTTTTAATAGATAGAGTGATTCTTAAGGAAGGTTTAGACTACCTTTTATCCCGGAAAAAATTGATATTCCCGAGGGAAATCCAAAAAGCGCGATATAACCGAACTCTACGCGGGCGAAGCCGCGGGCGGAAAGCTAGTCAACATACATTATTTCTCCAAGGGTCTGAAACCGTTTTCTCCCTTTTTCTCTCTTTCTATCGAACAAATCTGAACGTCCGACCCACCAATCGACAGATATTCGTCCCTGGTACCATGATATACTATTTTACATAGTGCGAATTTTTCGCACGGGTCAGCTAGTTTATATAAATTTTGTGCTGTACATCAGATTTTTTTTTATCGGATAGGTATTACAAAATATACAGTGGGACGCCTAAATACGCCCCAAAAGCTTCTACGGGAAGTGCTAATATCTTTTAGTATAGCTTTATCTTTGGTCCTAATACATATAATATGTAGGTTAGTTCCTTATATCCATATTCATAATCCCTGCCTACATTGTAAGGCAGGGATTATGTCAAAGGAATAATAACACTTTGTCATCCGATTTTAAACCCTACGTCCTTTTTAACACTACAATGTCCAAAATCTAGACCAACTTGTATGATACGTAAAATTTTTTGAGCATTGTTCTATGGCTTCTCTCCCTTCTTACCTCAAGTAGATTGCGAACATCCCACTTCTCTCGCACCATGTTATAGTGAGCTTCGCCACCGCGTACGCGTGTCGGCTCAGAGTGAACCAAAATCTTTTTTATTACGAAACCCATGCCTTTAAAACCGTCCATATCCTGAAACACAAAATAACTATTCGTGTAACATATTCTCAAAGTGAAGTATGATTTAACAAAGTTTTGCTTGATTTCAATATACTAGTGTAATACCAAAATCATTATTGTAAATAAACAATTGCGACAAACCTGCCTATCTTGCCAAAGAGTATCATTGTAAATTTTGTGGACACGATCAATGAGACTGATCTGAAATAAGAAAAATTAACTCGTAAAATCATGATTACGTCACGAAAAGTTGTCCTTGCAAGAAATTGACTTTCTTCGTAGTAATAAATACTTTACTCGTGTAAACATAAAAGTGTATCTTACCAAATAACTAATAGTAGTCTTAGTATTACTTGCACCCATTTCTTGAAAGAATCTATAATCTGCCACAAGGAGCAGCGGGCACCTAGTTTTCGTCGGCGTGTATTCATAGTCACTCTGTCTTTTCACACGTTTCCTATTACTTTGCGTCATATCTATAGAGTTGTTCGAATATGTGTTCGCTTCGAAATATTTGTCCTTTTCTGACTGTTCGTGTTCTGATTCTATATTAACGACTATTTCTTCATCATCGTCTTCTTCTAATTCTAAAGGCGAAAAGTTACTTTATTTATATTTATTGTACACTAACTGAATGATCCTTCAATGATCCGACTCGAAGGACCACTGTGACTTTACAATAAAAGAAGTGGACTGCTACAATGTGGCTATCATGAGTTTTCATTACGTGACTCGATTATACGCATCAATCGCGTTTGGCGATCTTATTGGTTGAGAGTTCCTACTACCTTGAAGCGAACCAATCGTTGAGTAAATTGCGGTCGATAATTCGATATCGATGACAGAGTCTTCGTAATGAAAACTTATGGTAGCCACACAGGTGTAATACAATATAGCATGTCTGCAAGCTGCCCACACCAACTAATCAATAGCAATAGCATACCAATGTGAACAGGAAATATATGTTTAGGGTTTAGAATGTCATGGTCAATTTAGTGTAATATTTCTATAACAAAATGCTGTTATAACATACATACCTTTTCCCTCTTTCACATAGCCACAAACCCGCGGTTTCTTACTTGTCGCTTCTTCGCCATTCTTCCAACTGAAGTGTATGTCAGAAGACCGGTAGGTTATCATTGTCTTATCATCTAGATGTGGCAGATGGCGCCAAGAAGGCTGGAAATACATAAGTAGAAAATGGCAACTGTACTATCTACTTTATCCGATCCATAAGCATGTATGTAACATTATTTAAATGCAAGTCGGATTTAAGAATAAAATCAAACTTAAGAAAATTCTGACATAGGCATGGGAGACAAAAGAACCATTCCATCGAAAATCCGGCCGACCAAGGACGGGCCGGACAAAGTCCAGATGTGAGGCCGAAATATTAGACATATCTCATTCTGCTCAAATATTATTTAAAAGGCGATTTCAGTACTTTTGATTTTTTAAGATGCTGTGTCAGAAATTTTAAGTTTCTGAGACAATACATAAATTCAAGTAAGTCAGAGGTGTAGTGGACATATTAACCTCAATGTGATATGTTTCATCAGGAGTGTGAATAATTCCAGTGATGAGTCCATCATCCATGTGCAGCTTGACATCTGAAGCCTTCTCACCAAACACTCTGCCGGTGTAGAAGTTTTCTCTGTCTATAACATAAAATGTGTAAAAAGCTTTAAAACATTTTATAAACCAGTATTTTTTAAGTATGTCCAAGATCTTGTTAGTATCAAGTACAAGCCTAAACCAAAATCATATAGCTAACTAATATATAATTATTTAACTAGCTGTTGCCCACAACTTCTTCTATCTTCTTCTTCACTGTTAGTGCTGAGGTTAAGCTATTGACTATTGTGCTGCGTGTTGCGGGTTCGATTCCCGCACGGAATAAATATTTGTATGACCCACAAATAGTTTGTTTATGTGAGTTAATATGTTTGTACACTCACTAACGATACAGGAGAAATTTATAATGTGAAACAATGGTTAAAAAAAAATTGCCTATATTTTTCTCCAAGTCATGATCTACTCATGTTTTAATATGAAAGTGTTACAAAAAAATAAACCTTCTTTTGACTTCATAATATTAGATAGATGACCAAGCAGAAATTATTATTAGATTGTTTATTTTTTACAACGAGACAGTCAAATGTTTTAAACGCACTTCACATGGGAAATAGTGTTATAGTGTTTTTTTTTTTTTTTAATTTTAATTTGCACTAATTCTTCTAGCTTCTGTCAGTAAGTATCCTACAGGAACATAAGGCAAATATTTTATTTGTTACTCTAAAGCATCAGCTATCTGCCAGTAAAAGTCCCGTCAAAATTGTCTATTAAGGAGTTTAGCCACAACAAACAGACAGGCAGAGAAAAATTATTTTGTTAATGGCTGCACCTCACTGTTACACCTACATAAATTTTAATCCCTTAGAAATATTGCATTAAAAAGGATTGTTTAGGTATGTTAATCCTGCCCCCAAATTTTTTTTTTAATTGTCAAATGATTGCGACTAGTTGGCATCAGGTGGGATCGTTCGGACCGCCCATTGGTCCGTTCGGTTCAAACGATCCCAACTAGTTGGAATCATTTGACAAAAATGTGTTCTTCGATTAGGGGGCTGGTTAGGACCATCTGTGTGCCAAATTTCATCCAAATCTTGTTGAGGTTGAATTTTGATATTCTATCTGGCTGATTACAAAAGTTTATAAAGAAATTAAATATATTTAAATTTGGAAGACAGATTCGGCAGACAGGAGAAAAATGTTTTGTTGTTTAGTTGTTACAGACAAAAAGAAATTGTCATGTGTGCATTAATATGAAGTGATCTGGTGTAACATTTTTTATAGAGATTTTATTGGAAATGTAATTTAGTAGTCTGAAGGAAATTGGCATAGTAAACTTGTGAGATTAAAGGAAAAACTGTTTATATTTTATTTTATTTGTTTTAAGAATTTATCACAGGATTCCAAAGTACCTTTGCATCCATCTATAATAAATTATCATAACAACAAATCTGTTCAAGTTTTGCGTAAAAGAGTCACAAAGATCCATCCATTCATTCAAACATATTTTTTTTAAATATTAGTAGCATTTATGATTACTATAGCAATAATTATTGGAAGAATTTTACAAAGTCATGGTTTTCTATTGCATCCACTTATAGCTAGCACATCTAGCTAGCTCACAAATGCTTTCTCTCCAGGAAGATTAATTTTAAGTATTGAAACTGCAGAATTTCAAGATACCAATGGGTCATTCCATGTAACGGGTGTTACAGGTCTTACACTTTTACTTGACAATTAATTCATGATGCAATAAGAAAACAATTAAGTTTTATGAGCTTAACACCTTCCATCTAGGACTATTTACTGGTATCTGTAATAAATTGGACAGTTACAAACAGCAGTAAAGAAATTAAAGGCAAGATATGTGTGTAACGGGCGTTACACGATTTTGTCTAAGCTTTCGGGCTTAACCGACATGAAAGCAAAACTCTGCGAATTTCTTTACTTTACGTTAGTGAAAAAATTGGAACTACGTAGCTAAATAAATTCTTAACTTCGTAGTCCACTTGTTTTAAAACAAAAATACAAACATAATTTTTTATCGAAGTTTAAAACTGTAACGGGTGTTACAGCTGAATGTAACGGGTGTTACGAGTACGAAATTAAAACAATATTTGTACCAATAAAGGTATTTTAATAACAATAGCAGTGAAATAATCATGTTTACTGCTAATTTGCATTAATATTTTTGGGAAAATAATAATATCTGCTCCTTCGCATGGACATATTGGCTTATCCCTGCACCACTGTATCCTTTTTTTTTTCTTGCTTTTGACTAAAAGATTACAATATTTTTAATAAAAATATTGTAATGTTTTAGTCGAAATACTCTCTACGCGATTTCTAGTTTTTTGTCTGGTTTTAAGCTTTTAAGTTTGGATCTTGTACAATTTTTTCTTTACCTTTTTTCTTTGTTTTCTGTCCCTCTCTCGTTCTTTTTGCACGGTGTTCTGCATGTTTTGCAGATTTTTTTTCAGGCTTTGTCTATATTTTTCGTCATTCTATTTTTCGCTGAAGACATCGTCAGTATAAAAGGAAAGCTAGCTCAACCTACAAAGTACACCATACTGCATTCGGCATCAGGCATAATTATTATTTTGGGGCCCGCCAATAAATCACGCTACTAAGTTAAATTGTCGGCGTTTTTGCTGAATTGCAACTTTTAGTGTCAGAGATCTGTCGAGTTGTCAAAGGCTGCTTGAAAACAGCTAACTATAATTTATCTAAGTGTCTTTTTCTTAATTAAATAGAAAGAATAGCATGCAACTTAAATTTAGTCTAGTTTTGGAACAAGGGATTCGGGGCTAGTGAATGGGTCAAACAACTCAAGACATTAGAGGTTACCCATTTACCAACAAGATAAGAAGTAGGTAAGAATAAAATGCAAATATTTTATTCAACACAGCAAAATGAAAATGTTGTCAACTGATGACGAAAACATTTTTTATTAACGAAAGACCTAAAAAACGTGTCATTATAATATTTGGAGGACCCCTAAACGTAAAACCTTTAAAAAATCACTAAACTAGCGCCATTACGTTTTTATTAGTTCTTATCAAGGCATGTCAAAATTTGGTAACACCCGTTACGTAACGGGTGTTTCACACTGTTACCCGCCAAATCATATCCTTAATTTCTTAAAAGCATTTTATAATGCGTGCAATAACTTAATCGCCAAACAAACAAATGCACTTTTTTTGTAACGGGTGTTACAGGTAGGAGGCATAATTTAAAAGTTAAATAAATGGAAAGAATAATAAAACTTACGAAATAATATTACACGCAACAACTGTTGAAAACATTTCTGTTCGAATGGCGGGAATCGTAATGCCAATTTAACAATAGTTTTCTTTTTTCAGTGAATCCAATTTTGATTAAATTTATCAACCATCAATCGTTCATACTAACCTAACTTAAATATGTAAAAAAATCGAAAAATTAAATACTTATCGAAAAAATAATTATATATTACTAGCTTTCCGCCCGCGGCTTCGCCCGCGTGGAGTTCGGTTATATCGCGCTTTTTAGATTTCCCTCGGGAACATTAAACTTTTCCGGGATAAAAGGTAGCCTATGTTCTTTCTCTGGGTCTAAAGATTGTCTGTGCCAAATTTCATCAAAATCGGTTGAGAAGTTTAAGCGGGAAAGCGTAACAGACAGACAGACAGACAGACAGACAGAGTTACTTTCGCATTTATAATATTAGTATGGATTTCTTGCTTTAACCGAATGCATCAACGGGTGAGACTTTTTTTTTTAAAGATGTACGGTGCATGTTACCAGGGTAGCACAAAACTGTAGGAGAAGTCGAAACAATGAAGCTCATTCATCATTATTAATCTAATATTACATGGGTGAAGTTTTATTTTGCCTACTTTGAGGAGGTGCAAGGTACCAGGGTAGCACAAAAATGTAGGAGAAGCCGAAACAATGTTCATTCATTCACACAGGAATGACTGGAACCGGTTAAAAAGGATATCCTATGTCCTTCTCCCAGTTCTTAGCTACCTCCCTACCGATTTTTAGCCAAATCGGTTCAGCCGTTCTTGAGTTATGAATAGTGTAACTAACACGACTTCTTTTATATATATAGATTATCCTAATTTAAAAAGTAGTAAATAAGATCATGTCATATTGCTTTTAAGGTGGAACAAAGTTCGCAAGGTCAGCTAGAAGACCCGCTAGCTGATCCGGCGAACTTTGTTCCGCCTTAAAGGCAATAAATCACATGATCTTATTTTTTAGTTTTTAAATTAGGTTAATTAGGGCAGCACAAAAGTGTAGGAAAAATCGAAACAATGAAGCTCATCATCATCACCATCAGCCTTTTTTTATCGTCCCCCTGCTGGGGATAGCTAGAGAGGAGAACGACTGAGCGTAATCACCACGCTTGCTCAATGCGGGTTGGCGATTTCAGACTTACAAAAGGCCAGGTTTCCTTAAAATGTTTTCCTTCACTTTGTAATCAATCGGCTTTGCATTCATCATTAATAAAAATCACTAATACATAGAAAAAATTTGATTTTCTCTACTTTGTGGAGGTGTAAGGTACCAGGGCAGCACAAAAGTGTAGGAGAAGCCGAAACAGTGAAGCTCATTCATCATTAAACCATAATAATTACATCAAAGAACTTTTATTGTGCCTAGTTTGTAGAGGTGCTATGTACCAGGGTAGCACAAAAGTGTCCCGGCGAACTTTGATCCGCCCTAAAGGCAATATGACATGATCTTATTCACTACTACTACTATTTTAAATTAGGATAATCTGTATATATATATATAGAAGAAAGTCGTGTTAGTTACACTATTTATAACTTAAGAACGGCTGAACCGATTTGGCTGAAAATTGGTAGGGAGGTAGCTAAGAACTGGGAGAAGGATATAGGATATCCTTTTTATCCCGTTCCCGTTGTTCCTGTGTGAATGAATGAACTTCATTGTTTCGACTTCTCCTACACTTTTTTGCGATCCTGGTACCTTGCAACTCCTCAAAGTAGGCAAAATAACTTCATCGTTGTAATATTAGATTAATAATGATGAATGAGCTTTATTGTTTCGACTCTACACTTTTGTGCTACCCTGGTACCATACACCGTACATAAAAAAAAGTCTCAGCCGTTGATGCATTCGTTTAAAGCAAGAAATACTCTCTGCCGGTTTCAAGTTTCTAATAAAAAGCCACAAAGCCAACTTCAACTTCAAACTAATATTGTATTGTTGTGACATTTATCATTGCCATTCTCCCATTGCTCTTGTGAGTTTTATTTTGTCTCCTTTTTGGAGGTGCAGGGTACCAGGGTAGCACTAAAGTGTAGAGAAGAAGTAAAAACAATGAAGCTCATACATCATTATTATTAAATCATTTTTTCCTTACTTTCTCACCGTTTAGACCTACCCTGGACTACGACAAACATTTTAAAACCAAAATCAGCTCAATCGGCCCAGCCGTTCTCAAGTTTTAGCGAGACTAACGAACAGCAATTCATTTTTATATATATAGATTAAAATATGGGGTTTTAAGATTATCCTAAGATACATTTTAATTTAAAAACAGTAATTTAAAAATTTATGTTGCAGTAGCGTTTTTCATGGAATTACCCCAATCCTCAATCTTTGAAGGTGAAGGAAAACATCTTGAGGAAACCTTAACTTATCGCCAACCCGCTTTGAGCAAGCGTGGTTGCGCGCAATCCTTCTCTGTATGAGAGGAGCCCTGTGCTCCAGCAGTAGGACGATAAAAGGTTTATGATGATGATGATGTTAAATTTTAAAGATAAGTAATTTTCTCACCAACATGAACAGTTGTTTCCTTGCCATCACCATCCACAGCATATGCTTTGAAATTAGAATGCAGTACCGAACTATGGGGATGGAGAATTAATCTGAAATCTTTTCCCAATGTCTTGAAATGAACCTCTTTGATTGTGTTAAAAGGGTGGTTGGATAACTTTGTACCACGCTTGACCACATGATGGACCAACTTCGAGGCATGTAGAGTCTCAAAATGCTTCAAATTATGATGAATAGAGCCTAAAACATAACAATAAATGCATGAAAAATTGTGATATTATTTTGAAAGTGCCAGTGCCTTTATTCGATACTCACAGCTCCCCAATAAAAATAATGTAAATAATGTTGTTATCATCGAGAGTATAGTGTTCCACATTTTATTGATACCTTCGCTAAGGTGTTTTATTTCATAGAAAATTAATTTATTTCAATAAATCATCGACTCAAAATAACATCAATTGTCAAACTGACATACATTATGACATTCACATTGACAACAAAAATTGACTTTGTTTGGTTGGCTCCCCTACAACTTACAAGTGTACACAATGGCTCTATTCAAAGATTACGGTGCGTATTACTACTAAAGAACGTCGCTCAAAACTCAAGCTCTACTTAAGTCTCGTTTCAAGCCATTTGATTGGTTGAAAGTTGAAACTAGTTTTAAGTAATACTTAAGCAGAGATCAATGCTTGATTTTCCTTCTGGAATACGGACCTTTGTATATTTATTCTTTTCGAAAAATATTACAATAGTTTATTACATACTTAATAACAGTGGTCGTTATTGATTAAACTTCTATGTAAATACAGAAATTATCTAAAATGTTATTATTTTATTAATATGTGCATTGATTAGTCTGACAAGAATTTCTAGCAATCAGGGTGTTTAGCAATGAGATAATTGTCTTCCTTGCAACTATCTTGCATGAATGATTGTTAAAAAATATTAGACAAAAGAAAAGCTTCATAAAGTATTGATCCGTTTTAATAATGTAGGCTGTATGGATAATTTCCTATTTCATGTTGTACCTGTGACAAGAAAAAAGTTTTAAATTTATAAAATGGCGGATACTTGAGTGACGTATGTGTTGTGTGTTTATGAATTTCATTTATTAATTATATTACAGTGATTTATATAATGAAGTGAGGACTGTTTAATCTTATTATCATCTTATCTATTTGTCGTCGTTTTGGTAAGTTGATTATTATTTGGTAGTGTTTGTTACGGTGTTGGTAGTTGGTTGTAGATTGTAGGCGGGATGGAACGTCCTCGTTTCGATATGCATTGCTCAAATCCAAACTACACAACAGCAGTTTTTTACTACAATTTATTTACATTATGAAATTCAATGTATTCATCTGAAATGTATTCAATGTGCTACTGCATTGCGCTTGTTCTGCCAAAACTCTGAGCATGAACAACCTTAATCTCGTCTTTTTCATAATAATCTAATTATGTAGGTTTAACCCGGGAGCCCAGACCCTCAATCTTTAAAACGAAAGTGTTTACGAAATTATGTCTGTAAAAGTAATACGAAAGCAGATGAAACCCATTACTATCTAACATTCAGTTACAAACAGAATCATAAAAGTATATTACCTTAGAAGTTGACATAATTGCTTTAAATATTCAATAGCCATTAATTAAACAAATCATATTCATTACTTATCGTGAAAAAATGTTAGTGATAAATGAGATACAAGTGCCTTGTTTCACAGTGAATCACTGCAAAAAGGTAGAATCTCATTTATTATATTGTATCCATGAGTCTAGGTATAGTCTTGTTTTCTATAATGTGGGAAAAGAAACCCTATTGTATTGTTAAGTATTCATAAAAGCATAATTGCATTTATTCTTTAAAAACAAAGACATGCTCTTAAATAATTGCTTAGTTATGGTTTAATTAAATGGTATAGAAGCAGTTAATAATTTTATAATTTGAGTTTATTTATGGTAATTGTGGTTTTAATCAGCCATGCTTTTTGTTACTTATTAGCTTCAAAACAATATTGAACCCCTTTCAAAATCTGCCATTATCATACAAAATAGATATTCTTAGATTTCCATCTAAGAATCTCTATTTTCCAACCAACCACCAAGTTACAATCAACACTTGCACACAGCTATTGATTTTGTATGACAATTGCCTTTCCAATTAAAACAATTCATTATCTTTACCATGTCTGAGGGTACAATGTCTCATTTTCTCAATCTTCAATGTAAATGGATGTTTAGTCACATGGTACCAGACAGATGGTCATTGCAGCAGTTTGTTTTATCATACACCTAAAACCAATACTATGAAGTTTAGCAATTTGATTTAGGATCACCTCAAAGACTATAGAGTGGGTCTATTAGGATTCAAAGTATCTTTTCACATACCACAAATGCAAAAATTTGTGTTGCAAGGGATTGTTTCTAAACTATTTTCCATGTAATCAACTAATACCATATTGATTGTCTTAGAAATCTGCCATAATGTATTAGCTGACATTCATGTCTCTTGAAAATGGTTATAAACATTGTGCAGGAGAAATGAGTTGATGATTATTGTTCAAAACTACTATATCTGCATTTTATTGAATTACTAACAATAACCATCTAAAATACTAGTAGTGACATACTGTTTCTACTTTTTTGCGAATATGCAGAACATAATAAAAGACAATAAAACATGAAATCCAAGAGTACTCCTGATTTCTGGAGTACCTATAAGTGGTTTTACAATCCCCGACTGGAGATTTTCCTTTTATTAATTGTCAAGACACAATAGGTCTGTTAGTCTTCAATAGTTATGGTGGAAAGTGGTACTCTCATTTATTATGATACACAATCTTACATACTAATATCACGGCAACAGGAGGCCTTATATTAAAAGGAATTTAGTAACAGTTTTATAAGAAATTATCATAAAGGATCACTATATTATAACCCACGATAATAGACTATCATATGACTTATAGCTCCGAAAATTCTGATCTATAAAAAACATAATGAAGTAAGGTGAGGTGAGGTTGGGCACGCCACAATTTCGGCGGTAAGTCCCCTCTTTGAGGAGTGGCTAGAGAGGCGCCACGGCGCCCTCAGCTTTCGCCTGACGTAGGTCCTCGCCGGTTATAGCTGTTTCGGGAGGTTTATGTTCTGGATAGGGCGAGAGGAAACACCAGAGGGTCACCCCTATAGGCATCGCCGAGTCCTCGTAGCGGCGATAGGCGGCGATCTCTCGAGTCCGGCCATGGTCCGGAGCGAGAGTGTTTGGCACGCCGTCACCTCCTTTTGCGAAGCAGTGATGCTGGCAAAGGAGGAGGCACAGCGCGTGAGGGAGCGGAAATCTCAGCGCCCTTATTTTAGAAAACTGGAAATAACAACTTTGAAAATTATGCCACTGCCATTTCTCGAAGATTATGTAGAACAGCTTATCAGTATCTACGAGGTTAAGTAATGTGAACCAACTCTGACAAATAGGTCACTATTATGCGTAGGTGTTGTTCGTAATTATAGCTTCCAATACCTAGTTCGACATGCAGACCTAATAATATGTAAAAGGAAAAGCGAGTAAACAATTTGTTACTAATTGGTTATTCATGTAGTCTATATACCCAATAAAGCTGGCAACGCAAATTGCCAGCGAAATCTTAATCGATGGTACAAAGCGGAAGGCTAACTAAGTACTAAGGGCGTAGCAGACTTGACATCCTAAATTTGTCACATTACCAAAGCTAACTGTAGGTATAATTAAACAGCCGCAGTGTCTGTGACTATATTTAGAGAATACATCAGTACGCAGATGTTGAAGCGTATTCTGACTCACCATGTCATTGATCAAAACTGGACGCAAGGATCTTCAGGTTCAACAAAAACAGCAAGGATTTTACTAAAACTCAAATACTTAATAGTACACTTACAGCAAAACATTTCAGTAAAGATGATACTTACAAAGATAATGACACCATCTTGATTCTCAAAGAATTAACCATGTAGGTATACTCAAAGATAAATGTGAGAATCAAAGAAACAATGGAGTTTTCTGTTCTTAATAAAAACTCACTAAGGCCATCTATTTAATAGAATATCGCGAAAACAATGCGAGGGTAAACAAAGACTTCGTAAAGGTTTAGTACATTAATCCAATATTATTTTTTGTAGATCCTAAGGACAAGCTGTGTTATAGTTCTCATAAATCATTAATTATTTGCGTATTTCGTACATAACTTGTTTAGTATTCATCACAACACAGAGTGAGTCAGACGACGATACACAGTAGCGGTCACGGTTGTTCTAATCATTGTTATTACTTTACAAAAGACCTATAGAATTAAATATGACCTTGCGCTGTCGCGGTCAAAATGTATCAACTATCGATGTTAAAATTTTATCCTGGCATGTTGGTTTGGGATCCGTTCGGCTACATCCATTTCTTGAAGTAGTTTCGTATTTAAAGCGATGAAAGCTATAATAATTCAATCAAGCCAATAAAGACGGCGAAAAGTTCCCTCTGGTACATATATGATAACAAGTTCACGAAACTGAGGCCTGTGTGACTCTAGCTCTAGGCTTCTAGCCAATTTCGGATATCAGCTAATTATTTATTCGTGGTAAGATGATGTGCACGTAAGTAGCTCATACATGAGGGACAAGGAGTAAATTCTTTATAAAGATTTTATATATAGCTACATTGATATAAGTTAAACCATAGTTCATTACCTACTATTCATATTACGTCGCTGTTGACAAGTGTGGTGAGTTGGTGACATCATCGGGTGCGCGCTACGCCCTGGCTGTTTGCACATTTAATTTGATGAACAAGTAGGTAGTTCTACTTGATAACATAACCACATGTCAATCGATTTAATAGGGGAATATAGCTTTAGACATAGTATGTAGGTATTTACTACCGCTAGTAACTCATTGCCCACGCTACTAATAATTTCAATAAAGATTATATGTTTACTCTCAAAATCATTAGATTGACCAATAATTTTCCTCAACTTTTTTTTTAATGCGTAATGTACTAGCGCTTGGTCGCGATCTCATCTGATGGTAAGCAGTGATGCAATCGTTGATGTTAAGGCGTGCTAGTTGAGCCTAATCCCTCTAACCAGACGGAAAGACCGCCCCAGGGATATTGTTGCCGTCCTTGGATGTACTTGGTATAAAAGACGAGGCGAAACGCTTCGTCTGGATCGTAGTGGTGTCAACAACGTAAGGGTGTGGATACTCGCCGTACGACGGGTCGTCCGATGATGGAGATGGGGGAATTAAGTCATGCAATTCCCCCGCACACTCTTCAAAATGCATCCTATAGAACATCGACAGGCTGGCTACTCTTCGCCTGTGCTCCAGGCTTTCGAGACCATTTTGGACCTAATCTGGGTCGCTAATTAGCCTCTCAGCAGCCCAAATGTAACTGCTTTGCAGTAACGCCAAGTTTTCTGGCAGCCACCTTTACCTTGGCCTCAATGAACCGAAAGTTTAGGTTCGAGGAAATCGTAACTCCCATAAGCTGAAGGTCTGTGGTCGCTCCAAGGATACATTCCGAAAAGTAGGAGCCAAGATGAACGGGTTCCTTTTGGCGATGAATAGACACGCTTGTGTTATGGCGGCGTTGAATACCACATGATTGACTTGGCTCCATTCTGAGACTGCCTGTAGTGCAACATTCATACGCTCCACCATAGCCTCTCTTTCAGCTTCCTTACTAGCCCGAGCACCCGGCAGATATCTATTCACAACTGTGCTGCCATCTGCATACCAACAGATACCGGGCAACAGCAGATCATTAATATGCAGCAGGAAGAGAGATGCAGGGAGCTGACCCCTGAGGAATACCGGCATTAGTCGACATGGGCTCCGTTGAGCAACCGTCGACAACACCTTAGAGGGACCGTTCAGTTACTGTGAACTAACGATATTATCATAATATTGACAAAAAGTAATTTATTTTCATAATGCGTACAAATAATAATTAAAACATACTTATTAGATTTCATCGTTATCTCTGACTGCAGTGACTGCCAAAAATTGTTAATCATATCACTGCAATTTTCAACATAAAGAGCTCAGTTTAAACTGCAATCAATTTTGTCTGAAATAAAAGAGAAAGTCTGGAAAAGTACAAAGATTTTGTCGTGAAAGAAACAAAACTTATTTTGAAGTTTTGTTAGACAGTTTGGAATGGTTAACTAAATAAGCGAAAGCATGACGGTAAAACATAGATAAGGTAATCGTCGCATAGCTTACAAAAAGCTTACAGAGTAGCAGCTATAAGCAATTACCAGCTAATATCGATCCGACCTAGTTTTCTCGTCGTAAGTAAGTACTAACAAGCGTAGAAAACATACTCATCTGGGGCACTGAATGGCTCTGAATAGAGGACATAGCGATGACAACTGCCGACCCGACACTTGGTTCCGGGGCACTGCGCCGCGAACTCTACCGTGCCTGGATTCCTCTCACGCTCCAATTGCCACAAACACCATTAATGGTATTGAATTTTGCCATTGCACGGATGTGGAGCTAGACTTTTCTGATGGGATGGGATATGGGCTTGATGTTAATTGTTGGAGTTTAAAGTAGTTTCTTACTTCGTATGTACTTTATAAATATGTGCTTCCCAAGTTATAGTAGTGACCATTGTCTCCAGATCTTCGATCCGAATCCAGATTATTTGGACCGACGCAGCACGACCATTCCATCAGGTCTAAAAACCGTTATCTTGGAGTTCACTTCCTTCCTGGCCATTTCGCCTTGATGTCGCAGCCAACTGGTTAAATTTGTCGTTTAGTTGCTAAAAAAATATTGATTCGTTAAGTTGGTTCATAAATAAAGTAGCCACGTTCTTTATCAAGCTATTGTTTCTCGTCGTCTTCATTATATGACACTTCCTGGGACGCTAGCATTGGCTAGTCCGCAATTCCCGCCGTGTTTTCTTGCGGTCATTGGCCAGACATGCTGTCTCTATGTTCTCGTTTATAGTATTAACAGTTTTAGACCCACTTCCTGCACTAACTCAAATCCCAAAATAAACAATCTATTTTCCATATTGTTTATTTATTCATGACTATTTAAAACGTTGCACGAATGATATAAAAGTAGGCTGTAGCTTTTTGAGCAGACCTCAACATTCAGCGCAAACAAAAATGCTCTATCTACTGCTATTGGTTTACAATTATCCTATCCAATAGTTGAATGAATGGGGATCGTTATATTTTCTATCCTGGGTTAGAAACAGTCTAATATGAAACATATTTATCGCTACAATACAAAATACAACACCTTGTTTTATAAACATTGCTTGATTTTTATGTAAACGTAAAAGTAGTTTGTTCCCTAATTTCGAGCATTCGATGTAGCGCTAGGTTGAGTTGAGTCATATCGTATACTTTCGTAATGTAATAGCTCGTTGAAGCTCAATAAGCACGTGGTAACTGCACTCGTGTCAATTACAAGGTATCAATGTATTGAAACGTTTCCTGTGTGCAACTGTGCAGTTCGGCGCAGCGGCTGCGGCGTCGGCTGGTCGTAACCTGAGAGCCGTAGCGATCGCACCAGGAAATCAACACTCGTTTGATCAGACTTCCTTGTGCAAATTGTATGTACTTATTGCATTTCCAAGGTTATACATACTTTTATGATGCACTTTGTTTCCACCTAAAAGCAATCCCGTAGGTATAATCTCGTTTCCAGCTAAAAGTAATCCCCTGAGTATAATCTATAATGAAATCGATTCTTTGATAGACGTCACGGAAGCCCGAAAGTATAACAACCAATCTTAGTACTAGTGGAGGTCAGCTAGAGAGTCGCCCTATGTAAAATACTGGACCCCAACATGGTTAGGAAAGGCTAGACTGATTGATATCGGAAAATGTTGAAACTATCTAGAGGCATTCTAAAGCAATCCTCAGACCTAACGAAATCTAGATTAAGCATACAAATGGCGTAAAAATGTCATCACTAGTAGTACTTCGTTTACTAACGCTAACGTTTACACCACTGCCTCTAACCGTGAAGATTTTCTGTGTCCAAATCTGTCGGCCTCCGTTTACGATTACGCAGTAAAGACGAACGGCATGGATATAGACGTCGTTTGTGTAATACCTTTACTAATAGGGATATTCACGAGTTGGTGGGCAGGCCGCGACTCCCCCACTGACAGTTTGCGATTGGCGGTCGCGTCATATGTACGTTTATTGTTACGGAAAGTGCCTGCTTAGGATATGTGCGCATAAAGAGCTAACTTGCTAATAATCTCCCGTGCAGTGATAAACATGTTCCTCGTGTAAATAAACAAAGACTACCACACTTCAGTTGAGTCACTACTGAAAATCGTCGGGTGTAAACAACCCAAGAAAGTGTTAAAAGGATCATTTGTTCAGTATTGTTATGTTGGTGACGAGTGTGTTTTTTATTGGAGATTTTACCTTGTTTAACTTCCTTCTTAATGAAGACAGTCAAGTTTGACATACTACTATAAGGTACGTAACTTTTGTGCGTAATAACGCGAACACGCATATTTATAGTCCCATTATTTCCTTATGTCATGTATAATTTATTTTAAACATCCCAATCAAAATAATGTAATGAAAGCCTGTTAGGGCTTAACAAAACAATTGTCACGAAAACTGTACAAAGTCAAGTAACTCAGTTAAGATTAAAAGGGTACCGTATTTCTTTAATAACAAAGCAAACTGGGGCAGAATCGTTATTTTTGTATCAAACTGAGGCTTTGTATGGAATTTTACAATAGGAGTCGTCAATAAAGTAGAACCGGCAGTCATCATCGTGTCACGAGGCCAATGTGTTAACGTGTCCACCTTGATTGACTCTACGTGGGCCGTGGGCCTACCCATGCACATGATATTGTTTGCCATCTCAAATATTTTAATTAAATTCAAATATTAGAGATTCTTTTGCAAAACTATGAGTTACTCAAAATTGTGATATCATAAAAGTTGAACAGTTCATAATATCGTGTTTTTGTTTTCAAGGTTTGTGTTGTTTATTTGATAGCTGTGCTCAAACAGTCCGTCATTATTCTATTTGTTCGAAAAGCTGATCATATAATTAATTTACAATTTTGACTATTCTAATAAGAATGGCATTCTCTTAAAGTGCTAAATCATTACATATTATTTTTCAAGGGTTTTTGTCGGTACGACATGACTTCCTTCATACTTTATCAATATACATAAATGGGGCATTATTTTAAAACTTTTCTGGAACGGTACACCGGAAATATATAGAAATTACACACATTTTAGTGGTTTTCGAAAATTTTGCTATTTAAAATCAATGTGCGAATACTGGAATAATCGCACTGGTAGCCTAATCATTACATATTTCTTATAAATATAAATAAATAAATAAATATATACGGACAAATCACACAGATTGAGCTAGCCCCAAAGTAAGTTCGAGACTTGTGTTATGGGATACTAACTCAACGATACTATATTTTTATAATAGATACTTAAATAGATAAACACCCAAGACCCAGGCCAATCAGGAAAAGATCGTTTCCCATCATGACCTGGCCGGGGATCGAACTCGGGGCCTCCACGTCGCAGGCAGGCGTGTTGACCGCTGCGCCACGGAGGACGACAAAAAAAACATTTAATAATCAGTTTTCATGTTATTAGCTAATTGACTTAAAATGCAACTTTACTAACATTACATTATTTTTAACAAGTGTGCTGTTCGGATTTACAAGAAATCATTATCCGCTGTCTTTGACAATTAATATTGCTGAGTCATAACTTTGATACTTAAAAACTGAGGAGTGGCTCTACCCTATGGACAACAATAAAAACGGGGTGTCACTCCCCAAAACAGGATTAATGGTCTCCGAACATGGAAATGGCGTCCGGAAGTAGTTATTTACAACTGTCGTAATCGTAACCACCTTGACTCCTGCAAGGTTTATTTCCGACATTTTATCACAACTTTATACCGTTTTTGAATAAATAAACCTACCTCAGTCCGGGTCCCTTCGAAATTGTCATATTATCAATTGTTTTAAACGAATTCGGATTTATTATCGTTCCATTCACAATGTTCATCAACCTTTTTTTTTATCTGCCCACTGCTGGGCACAGGTCTCCTCTCATACAGAGAAGGATTGAGCTTAATCACCACGCTTGCTCAATGCGGGTTGGCGATTTCAGACTTAAAGTCCAGGTTTCCTCAAGATGTTTTCCTTCACCTTCAGTCATTGGTGTCCAAGATATACTTAGAAAGTACATATAACTTTAGAAAACTTTCATTGGTACTTGCCTGACTTGGTATCGAACCCGTGCACTCATACTTAAGAGGCTGGTGTTTTAACCACTAGGCCACCACGACAATGTTCATTAATTAACCTCTTAAAATATAAATCTTGAGTTTCTAAATAAACTTTAATGTAAGTAATTTCACAAAATGCTACTAGTCTTTATTCATGAGTGATGCACCGACAATTGTTTTTATGTGACCTTACTGGAGGGAAGGAAACGATTTTTACCAGTTAAAGGCCGCATTTTTTGCAGAGTTCGTGCTAGTATTAATTTCCTCGAAAATCCGCGTATCATCAAGCTTGCTTTCAATTTTGTTACGTCAACACGAACCAAGATTAAGATAATCTTAATTTGAAAGAGCAGTTTTAATTAAACATCAATTGAATAGAGTAGAGTTTTTACTACTAGACTGACGTTTTCATTTGTTGCTGAAACAGTACTGGGTCTTATTTCATTTATCACACTTTTTCTTTAAAAGTTTCAAGCTGCACATTGCACAGACTAAAAATAAAAGATAAACAAAGCCCAGCAAACATAAACAGTGATAATTGAAAATGTGTCTGTTGCTGCAGCTGTTGCGTATAACTTCCTAGTTCCTGCACTCATTTAAAGGCTAAAAGTCGTTGACCGGCACAGTCCACTTTAACCTTAAATTCGAGCGATATGACGCAGGTTACAACTATTTACAATCACAAATGTTTATAAAGCAACCTAATTGCAACTCCGTATCGTAATGATTATATCATACTTGTGTGTACAACCAACCGAACCCGTTTAAAAAAGATGTTAAAATTAATTAACTAAAATGATTTACGGAACCACTTAGTAGTGAGCATTGAACGTTCAATGAAATTGTAATCGGCGAAAGTGGCAAGAGGCTAAATGTCAGAGAAACCGTAAAAAAAGAGTATTTTAATGTTATGCATTCGGTGCGAACCGATGTCTTTCCAAAATCCCATTAAGAGTTGTTTAATTTTTTATTTAAAACTAGAGGCGCCCCGCGGTTTCACCAGCATAGGGTTCGATCCCTTGAGAATATAGGGATAAAAAAAATCTATGTCATATTCTTGACTAGCGGCCGCCAGCGACTTCGCGTGGAATTAATTAGTCATGCTCAACTCCTATTGGCAATATGTACAGCTGCGTTAGCTCCCATTTTCGCAACAGTTTTTGTTACTGCTCTGCTCCTATTGGTCATAGCGGGATGTTATAGCCTAAAGCCTCCCTGGATTAATAGGCTATCCAACGCAAAAAGAATTTTTCAAATCGGACCAGTAGTTCCTGAGATTAGCGCGCACAAACAAACAAACTCTTCAGCTTTATATTTTAGTATAGATTATAAACCATCTGTGAGCCTTTCATTGCAATCTGTTCAGTAGTTTTTACGCGAAAGAGTACCTAACAAACATTCATCCACCCATACAACCTCACAAACTTTCGCATTTATAATATTAGTAGGAGGTAGAGTATCTGTAGCTATACATATTTCGATATCATTTTGAGGCGGAATTAAGCTTATTATGTATATTTAGCTAAACTGTTTATATCGTTGATAGGACTGACTGGTTGGTAACTAACATTGCGGCCAGTCTCACTATAGTTGTATTTCCTGTTGTGCTAATAAGTCTGGCTTTACAGCGTGTAGGTAGGTATATTAAGTATACTAAAAAGCCAAACAATCAAATGGTGGTCGGGGTGATGAAGTGATGAATGATGTTGTTCTGTAATGGCGGTCGCGTGGTCGCGGTCTCGGCGGGATGCGATGAAAGTGAAACGCGCGCGTGGTCCCCGTGGTCGTTCAACTCGGCACGCGCCTGCATCCTCTGACGGCCCATCTCGTTGCTCGTGTTGTTTTGTTGTACTCGTTACGATTTCTGTACTGCTTGCCAAATGCCGCGATGTAGCTTTAACAGCTAGCGCGTCGCTCGGTGTCGGACCTGCTTCACTTGCAAACTTCTATCGATTCCAAACAAAATACAAATGATATGAAGCGCTGACAAAATTGCGCCATTCGATTATGTGTCTATAGTTTCCCTGTTCTAGATCGCAGGCCTTGTATTTCGCATTTATTTGACGTAACCCAGATTACTGAAGATTTACGCATTGTGAAATGCTGCCCCTAGTAGAATACCAAATCTTTGACCGTAGTCCTTTTGACTCTCCATAGTCAATTAGGGACTACGCTCTGGATATTTTTTAAGATTGCATACAAAGTATAATTATAAAGATTAATTTATAGTTTTACACGATACGCCTTGCAAAATATGCTGTAAGTATTTTTTTTTTTATTATCACGAAATGTGTAAATGTACATTACGACAACTAGCAAATCGCAACACATAATTCATTTCGTTATATAATAAGTTGGTATGTTTGTTCTACATTAAACTTATGTTTTCTAGTCATGTTTTCACTCATAATACAACAGTTGTATATATGTGAAACCATAATTTCTATACTTTATTTAGCGTATCTGCCAGTACGTAAGTAGTTTACGCATAGAGATACCATATACGGATCTGTGACGGATTCCAAAGCGGTGATCTAATAACAACTTCACGATAAGTCCTTCTTGCCTTACAGCGCGGCTTGAAATCCTTCGATCACGTTTCTCCCCAAGTCTCAAGACATGGAAGACATTAAGGTCCGTATTACAGAATGTTACTCAAGCATTGATCTCTGCTTTAAGCATTACTTATAACTAGTTTCAACCAATCAAAAGGCTTGAAACGAGACTTAAGTAGAGCTTGAGTTTGAGTGACGTTCTGTAATACGGACCTAAAACTTCTACAAAGTGTTTCAATTTTTGCTTACGTTGTCTAATATAAAACTAAAAAGTTATGTACCCGATAAAACAGGATTTGGTGAATTATCTAATCTAAAATGTCCTTATGAATAATTAAGAAATAGGTAAACATGAAAACGTTTAGAAAACCCCTTTGTATCGTTATTTTTTCAAACTCATACTAAAAAACTATTTATTTACAGACACACATTTAGCACTTAGTAAAGGAGCATACATAAATATGTTAATAGTTATGTACTTATTAGTTGTTCATTATCCTTTGCGTAAGGTTAAGGTAGAATTTTCCTGTCTTCTTATATAGGCATAACTACTCATAACAATGAGGATAATAAATTAAACTGCGACCTTCTGTGTTATGTGCTCAGATGTGTTAATAGAGAGTCATTGTAAATAATTCGTTTGTAATTTGTTGGACGTTGTTGAGTTCATATGTGTTTGCTGTTTCCTAAACACTCAGTATAGGTCCGACTTTTTGCATTGGCAAAGTAGCAACTGTTGTACCTATATTAACTTTACACAATTTAAATTATGATATATCCATCCATACTAATATCAATTATCTTATCTATCCATACTAATATTATAAATGCGGAAGTAACTCTGTCTGTCTGTCTGTCGGTTTGTTTGTCTGTCTGTCTATCTGTCTGTCTGTCTGTTACGATTTCCCGCTTAAACCTCTCAACCGATTTTGATGAAATTTGGCACAGACAATCTTTAGACCCTGAGAAAGAACATAGGCTACCTTTTATCCCGGAAAAATTTGATATTCCCGAGGGAAATCTAAAAAGCGCGATATAACCGAACTCCACGCGGGCGAAGCCGCGGGCGGAAAGCTAGTATTATATAAAGCTGAAGAGTTTGTTTGTTTGAACGCGCTAATTTCAGGAACTACTGGCCCGATTTGAAAAATTCTTTATGCATCGGATAGCCTATTAATCCAGGAAGGGTTAGGCTATATAACATCACGCTTCAACCAATGGGAGCGGAACATAACTAACTCCACGCGAACGAAGTCGCTCGCAGCCGCTAGTATAATATAAAAATTTTGGCGTATGGTTAGATATTATTTACATAATTATTTGCCTAAATCCATCCTCCAACCGACAAACTATCCTGCAATCGCGTGACGAAAACAAAATTTGTTTTTGTGAAAATATGCAAGCAGCGTATACTGCGGCGGCGCGTCACGCTTGCACGAGGTAAAAAACTGCATATAATCAGCCAATTGCGTTAGTTGGACAACACATTACATTACCTACCCGCACATACACTCACACTCGAGCTAGGTCAGCTCAATGAAAATCGATATACTAGTATTATTGCTACATCCGAACGATTGCGCGAGACTTTTACCTGAGAAATTGTCGTCGTTTCCTAGCGCGATTAATTTGATTAAACAAAGTATGGAAAATTGTAAACATGTATTACGTTGTTCAAAATTAGTAGATAATATAGGTTTTTTTAGAAATACCCTGAATTCTTGTGTATAAAACACGCTTAAAATTTATGTAGAACCCACTCCCAATAAGCATCTTAACTCTTAATTGCGAAAAGTAGCATGAAATTATCGAGCTTTCCTTTCTACAGTCGCTCAAAGTATGTAGTTAGTTATTGGTACCCACGGTATAGAGCCGATGCTGCGCATGGTGCACTAGATTAGTTCCTCTAGTTACTAATTCCGTTCTCAATTAGAGCTATGAATGTTGTAGCTAGTAGTTTACGTTCTTGGAAGAAAACGCTGCGAACCTCTACTATCGCATCAAATCTTCACTTAATCAGTTCTAAAGAAGAAAACGCGTACGTCCGTGTATGATACACACATCAAAAGTGTCTAGGGATCAACATATATTTTTGCAATAACTTTTCTCCTGATTGATATTAATTAAAATTTTCTTTAAGGATTCATCAAATAAAGTGTTTTCGTTTGTCACAGTAACGATAAACCAAGTCACCTTTGCATTAATAAAGAAATTTGCCATTTTCCTAATAAAGGGATATTTGACATTTGAACCACTAACACAAAAGTTCGAAAAAAGACTGAAATAACAGTTTTCTCTAAAATTTTATTGGGTAACTTAAACAATTAATAATTCGTGTTTCTACCGCGAACACTAACAACACAAGAACATCGGTTTGGCATACTCAAAATGAGTTCATCCAAATCACGCTGTGGAATGGCCGCCCATGTTCGTTGCAACAACAAAAAAAGGTCTTCTTGCGACTGGATACCCTCCATATTCGGCAGAGCTCTTCTTTGTAGCATATCCATGCATGCTCAATCGGGTTCAAGTCTGGCGACTGAGCAGGCCAGGGCAGGACATTGATGTTAGCTGCGGCGAGAGTCTGTCTTACAACTCTTGCGGTGTGCGGTCGTGCATTATCATGCATTAACTGAAATAAGGGACCGATTTGCACTTGTAGAGGAACGATGACGTCTGATACAATCGTTTCAGCATAAATTTGAGCGTTGAGGTTGCCTCTGATCCAAATCAACTCAGTTCTTCCGCCGATCCAAATACCCGCCCATACCATGATGGTTCCACCACCATAAGGATGGACTTCCTGGCAGGATTTTAATCGCTGTTGGCGTCCAGGGGTTCTCCAGTGTCGTATACGTCTTGTATCCGGTCTCATACCAAAACGAGACTCATCAGAAAAGCACACGAAACGCCATTATTCTTCTGCCCAATTTCTGTGTTCAAGAGCCCATTGATATCGAATCCTACGATTGTGCATTGCTATAGGTGGTACCCGTAGCGGTCTTCGGGAATGAAGGTTCACTTCATGCAAGCGGTATCTGACTGTTTGGTCGCTAATTAAGTTCCCTGAAGAGTGATGAAGCCTCACGGCTAACATCATGGCGGTTATTGTTGGAGCTCTTCGAGTTAAGATTTGAATGTATCGGTCTTGTCTCCGTGTGGTGCAGCGATACCGTCCTCCATGGCGCTCAGCCACGGTACCAGTGCTTCGGCAACGTGTCCAAAGTCGACTGATAACACTCTGACTTGTATTCAGAGCTAAAGCCACAGTACGTTGCCGGGAACCAGCTTCTATCATTCCCACGGCTCTGAGCATTTCTTCCCTGCTTAAATGACGTCGCCGCTCCATAATAACGTTGGTTTTAATCAGTAGTAGGGAAACAGTAGCACTAATAATGTCTTCAATGCGTTGTATATTTTTATAGGGAAAATATTGACAGCTGATTTTCATCTTTTACTCGAATTTGATTCACAGTTCCTGATTCAAATTATGAAATGCACCAAAAAGGATCCATATAAATTTATAAAATCATAAATTTATTACAAAGCCACATCTCAATCTCAAGAAATCCGCATAAAAATGCTTGATCCCTAGACACTTTTGATGTGTGTATATCCAACAATAAATTTTATTGCACATTCACTTGCAAAATCATAACGAGTAGCTCCTAGAGACGTTACGCATTAATGATTATGCTGTCATATGCATTTCCACCTGTACTGTTACATAAGTTAACTCATACATGAACAGAAGCTAGTCACGATACGCCACGGTTGGCTGGGGCGCGCCGTCCTTGTTAGTTCCACATCATCGATGGGAGGACGAGAGTGAATCATCACCACTCCCTGCCCACGCCTTGTACCTCTGCAATTAGCGCTCTATTTGTTGTTACAAACACAGGTTCTACCTAGGGTTGTAACGGAGCTTCGCCTCCGCTTCCGTTACTGCGGAAGTTCCGCAAGAAATCGTATCTTCGCTTCCGCCTCCGCCTCCGCACAATTTTTTGCGGAGTTATAACGGAGGTTTATTTACGTACTTATAAAATAAATAACGCGCAAGCTGCGACGCTCGACAACCGTCCGGCTGCGTTTGAGCGCGAAATGGTCAAGAATCAACTAGTGCGAGGCGGGAATGCGGCAAACACAATTTGTTTCTCCTTAATTTTCATTACAAGAAGGTAATATTTTTTTACCAAGTATACTACTATTAATGTACGTATTTAAAATAAAAAGTTTGTTTTAATTAACCATGAATTTCATTTTTTTCTATATGTACTTTCACCTCCGCCTCCGCCTCCGTTAACCTCCGCATCCGCGGAGGTGAGACTCGTCGCCTCCGCATCCGCCTCCGCCTCCGCTAACAAGCCTCCGTTACAACCCTAGTTCTACCTACGTAATATAATTTCATCAATAGAAAATCTTGTAAAACGCCAGACGTTCCGAAAATTCACCGAAATGAGCAGATGGCGAAGTTGTTATTGTTTCCGTGTATCTATATCATAAACAGACATCATTCAATACCCTAAAACGAGGTCCATTCCACATACTTAATTATTGGCTTGCATTAAGAAAGTATTATTATTATAAATTATGCTTAAACATTATAATTTATTATTACAAGCACCTTAACTCAAAGCATTATTAATGAAATTATGTTTAAATCATGTAGATTGCGTATGTCCAAGAAGTCTTCTGCTATGTGATTTCCACTAAAGACGACACGAACATTCTCATGGCTGGCATGACAAACAGATCATTACCTGTTTTAGATACTTAAGTCAGATGATGGAACCATCATCACTATAATTACTAAAGCGAAATCTGCATATTTAGCACAGCGATTTCAAGTGTAACTTCTCTGTGCTTAGCATTTTATATGTACATAAGTATAGTCTTGACTAGAGAACCTATATGAAATCACACACCACTTTTGCTAATTTGTAAGTTTAGAATTCATATTTCACCAACGTGATCAGTTTGATCACGTTGGTAGGCCATAACATCGGTTGCCGGCAGAAGTTACCACCCACCAGACAAAGTCTTGCCGCCAAGCGATTCGTCATGTTCCGCCATGATATCTAGTGAAGCCGTACGGAGGACGGGTCTGAGCAGTTGTCCTGCGATGTGTGCCGGGTACGATGCACCAATTGTTGTTGTGTCGGGAGTTTGGTCGTGGAGGGTCTCAGATCAATCTCCCCCTGACGGAGCATCGTTGGTCGTGTTGCTGGGTTTAACATTGCACCACCTCGCTCAACTGCCGTCTTCCTTCCTACTCTGTTTCTTTTTTGTTTTTTTAATGAAAAGGTTCTTAATAAACTAGCGCGCATTACTATCAATGATTGCATCACTGCTTACAAAAATAAAGTAAACCCAGGTGGTATCAAGTATGAAATTAATCATTAACACTCATCGTTCGTCATCCCAGCTACCAATTAAAAAAATAACTAATGATGAAACGCAGAAGTCTATTCTGTTTGCTAATACAATCAGCTGAAATAAATAGTCCTATATTTCATCTGTAATTACTTTGTTTTCGTGTAAGTTACGAAATAAATCTAAAGTTGAGAAAAACAATTTAATGAAACGGAAAATATTGTTTATTTATTTAGTTTTGTGATGAATTACATTATTATTTATAAACTTACCTCGTATAAGTCGCAGAGGAAGGAAAACTATGCATTTGAGTCATTTAAAAGGGAAATGTTAAAATTCATAACATTAGGTACAGTCCGGTTCATACTCTATGCCGAATCTGAACCTGTTACCCTCACCCTCGCTGTAACATGAATTTGTTACTACGCTGCGACTCATCATTTATGTTCCGAGCCATCATAAAGTTCAACTGTAAATTTGAAAAAATCTTAAATTGTATTCTTTGGCAGGTTAATACCCAATTATGGCAATTACCTACGCATTTATCTATTTATAGAGCGCCACAGCTATTCGGTAACTCGTGTTGGTATTTACTTACAAATCGGCCTATTAATAAAATAAATATTATTAAGTGAATTTATAAAAAAGAAACCGGCCAAGTGCGAGTCGGACTCGCACACCGAGGGTTCCGCCGAAATTCGTCTAAGGTGTCGGTATAACTGCTGTATCTTTTGATCGCGTTAACTTAGAAGTTTGATTTTTTCACTGCTTAAAGGGACAATAGACCTAGGTATTTGGTATAAATTTCAATTTGATACCTTTATTCGTTCGTGAGAAATAAGGTATAAAAGAAATATTTGCATTATATGACAATGCTTCATGCCAAATTTCAAGATTCTGAGTTTACGGGAAGTATCCTGTAGGTTTTGATTCCTTTGCGAGTGTCGAAAATTTGTTGAAAATATCGACATAATCGACTGTATCTTTTGATTGGCTTGGCTTAGAAGTTTGATATTTTCACAGCTTAAAGGGACAATAGACCTGAGTATTTCAGCTTGATACGTCCACGCGTTCTTGAGATAAAGGGTCTTGACAGACAGACGGACAACAAAGTGATCCTATAAGGGCTCCGTTTTTTCCTTTTGAGGTACGGAACCCTAAAAAAATGAAGGCATTGAGTGGGAAATGCTTCCCACTTCATTTTTTTTTATAAATTATAAACCAGCGCTTGACCTCAATCCCGCCTGATGGTAAGCAGTGATGCGATCGTTGATGGTAAAGCGCGCTAGTTTATTAAGAGCCTATTCACTCTAGCCACTCTAGACACTCAAATTGAGTCCACCTTTTGTACAAACCTATCTATGAGCGAAAAGTTTAAAAAATCATTTCAATTAACCACTAACCAGTATCATAAGTTAGAGGATTTGCTATTGATTACTGTAGTAATGATTTACAATGTTTATTCACAGATGATGAGGGGTAATCAGTCGTGGTAGGAGGAGCGCGACATGAATTCTGACGTGCATCGTCACCAGGCGCACCCGCCATTGGCACAGGTAATTACTTCGTTAACTTTTGGATATTCTATTATAGTCATCATCATCCCAGCGTTAATCCCAGTCGCATCCGAAGCCTTTTCAGCTTTGGAGTCTGGGGTTCGTCTTACCAGTCCAACTGCTGATATGGCTAAACTTCGACATTTTCTATGAAGCGACTGCCGTCTGACCTCTACAACCCGAAGGCGACATCGAAGCATTGCAGTTAGACAAATTGTAGGACTTTTGAGGGCTCCAACAATCCGTAACGACTGCCACTAGATGTTCGTAGGGCAACCAGGACCAACGGCTTAACGTGCTTTCCGAGGCACGACCAGACCAGTACAAATATTCATATTCATGCATACAAATACTTGCACTGTGCTGGGATCGAACCCGCGCCACCTTGCGCAGCGGCCGCGTCCGCTACCGCTACGCCACGGAGGCTGTCCGAGGAGGATATTCTATTATAGTCCCCGTAATAATTGCTTTGTTTTCACTTTGAAAAAAAAAAAATATAAATTTCCACCTTATTGGAACATCAACAACATTATAAGTTTTGACGTAACTATGCTATCATTGTCGTCCATTCTCACGTCCATAAAATATATGCAAAATTGGATCACGTTATAACGTACCACGGAAGGATATATAAAAGACTTTACATATTTTACTTCCCTGTGTTATCGTGATGCCATGGATGTCCATGATAATATCGTCAATTATAAAAACAGTCATTGGTTTTAAAGCAGAAATGGACCTTGACGATTGACGTGCAAGTGGCATTCAACTCTGATGATGAAGCAATTACGAAGTCGACAATTCTTCAGGCTATATAATTCAGACCGTTCAATTGAATAGAAGAAAATACCCATGAAACTATTCGGAGAAACCTGGGGTGTCGTTATTACTTGAAAATTTGCACCAGCAGCCGAACCGTCATGAAAGTTTGAATCTCAAAACTGTTATCTATACTAATATTATAAATGCGAAAGTCTGTCTGTCTGTCCGGCTTTTACACCAAAACTACTGAATCGATTGTAACGAAATTTGGTACACAGTCTAGAACCTGAGATAGGACATAGGCTATAAAACATCCCGCTATGACCAATAGGAACAAAGCAGGAACAAAAAACGTTGCGAAAACGGGAGCAAACGCGGACGTACATATTGCTCCCATTATTTTAACAGGCGCTTATTTTATATCAACTGAGCTCTTTCGGTTCGAAGCTTACGCAGGTGAAACCGCGGGGCACAGCTAGTTTTGTATAATTTCAAAAGGACTACAAAGGTAACATTAACAAATCAGATTGATGCCTAAATAAAATATGTATGTACAATTGTACATTTGTATTCGATCAGATCACAACTGACTCAAAGCATTCACAGTACTATGTCGCTACCATGAGTTTTCATTACGAGACTCGATCGTCGATATCGAGCGCGTTTGACTTATCGATTGGTCCGCTTCAAGGTTATAAGAACTCTCAACCAATTAGAGCGCCTAACGCGGTCGATATCGACGATCGAGTCTCCTATTGAAAACTCATGGTAGCTACATAAGGTATTTCCTTGTTACATCATCTGTGATTGTTTATAGTAACATATACTAGTAAGCTAAAGTTATAGAGCAACACGTCTGTGGTACATTCTTGATCGATGTATCAGCCACTCTGTACGCAATGTTCGTCCTCGATCCGTGCGGGGCCGCATGCACTGCTGTGCCCGACTTTCTTTAATGCGTATACTTGAAATACTTCCGTAGTTCTGCCTTTTATTATGAAAATCTAACTTTTTTTTATAATTATAAACTAGCGCTTGACTGCAATCCCGCCTGATGGTAAGCAGTGATGCAATCTTTGATGGTAAAGCGCGCTAGTTTATAAAGCCCAATCACTTAAAAAAAAACTTAGTGAATAGGAAGGAAGACGGCAGTTTAGCGAGGTGGTGCAACGTTAAACCCAACAACACGACCAACGATGCTGCGCCACAGGGAGATAGATGTGGAGACCCTGCACGACCAAACTTCCGACACAACAACATTTGACGCATCGTACCCGGCACACATCGCAACACAACTGCTCAGACCCGTCCTCCGTACGGCTTCACCAGACATCACAACTTAAAATCACTTTAATTTTATGACCAATGTCGTCAGTAAAATCATATTTCGCTATAACCATTTCCAAAAATATAATTGCCTTTATATCTTCCACGTGAAGTGTGAAAAGGAAAATCCGCATGAAAAATTTTATTCGATGTACCTGCATCAACAGTTTTGGCGTCTGTCCAAGGCTGCGCGTTTCAATGGATCGTTACTGGGAACATTATCGTTTATCTAAGTGCTTCCAATTCGTAATACCTACTGCTAAACAATTACGGCTGTGTTACAACACTTGTCTGCCTTGTATACAGTTTATCTTTTACTATATCAATGGGTTCTTAATACGCGCCCTCATTATATTAGGACTGCTGCAAACTTACGTTTACTTTTTCATGTTCTAAAATTCTACATTCATGACTCGTCTTCGTGAAAGGTCGGTTTGCGGTCAGCCTCGGCTGTCACGATATTAAATTCAACAGTAGCGAATTTATTTTCATTCGTGCTACTGTGTAAACTATCAATGTTTTACGAGGAATGAGTAAACGCACTTAGAATAACAGATTTTATGTTTTTATATTTGCAGTCATTTTGTGACAGCCTCCGTGGCGTAGCGGTAGCGAACACGGTTTCTGCGTAAGGAGGCGCGGGTTCGAACCCGCGCAGTGCTAATATTTGTATGAATGAATATGAATATTTGCACTGGTCTGGTCGTGCCTCGGAAAGCACGTTAAGCCGTTGGTCCCGGTTGCCATACGAACATCTAATGGCAGTCGTTACGGGCTCTTGGAGCCCCCAAAAGTCCAACGATTGGTCTAACTGCAATGCTTCGATATCGCCTTAGGGTTAGAGGTCGGACGGCAGTCGATTAACGCTGAGACGATGATGTTGATTTTTGCAGTCATTTTGCCTGTTTATATTGAGATTGGACATTTTGTGAATGTTAGTTTTCGGTGTTGGAAATGTCCATTCGTATTAAGCAGCTTTTAAAATCACTGAAATATTTGATAAATGTTCCTATATCGCCTAAAGATGTAAAGTCCTACTATCGTTAACTTCTATGCTCCAAGTTCTGTCCTCATAACACATTACATTTTTGGTTGTATTAATAGGTTTGTTTGGAAAAACATATCACACAGATCACGTGTTGTTATAATAGGTACCTACCTATGCATTCAGAAGCAATTTATGTTTACTAACGCAAACAACTTTTTAGTTTCTTCTTCTTACTATAACTATCTACTGTATCATCCGACGTTTACTGTTAACAGCAGGGTAGTTGCGTAACACACGATCAGTAGCAATGGGCGTCATTTTGACAATTCAACCACATTCATTGCATTATTTACGTTGTTGAGCAGAAACATTATCGAACACATGCAGCAATGGATTAGCAATATGCTTCGAAATGATTCCAACTGATAGTAATAGTGTGTTACGCAATTAGGGTGCTGGTTTAGTTTAATAAATTTTTAACACCCTTGCTCGTAAAGCTGATGTAATTCCACCGGTTTTAAATATGTAAAGCGGGCCATAACAAACGCGTGTGTTATGAAAGCAAATAGTTAAGTTATAGTCCATACAAATTCCATAACAGCATTATTTTCCATTTCAAGTAAATATGGAACTGATCGCCGCCGCACGACTCGCGCTGCGCGCTGTTCCATATTTGAAATGGCAAATAATAATACCTACTAATGGCGGGAAAGCAACAGTGTGCATTCACAGATTGAGTTTATTTAAAATGAACAAAATATAAAATACTTTTTTTTTCTGTTTCCTCGCAAGTGTGTTAAAAAACGTCGTACGGTTTACGTGCGTATTGGTTATAACATGCTCGGCTCAATTACACCCTCGCCTTCGGCTCGGGCTGAAATTCCGCCTCGCATGTTATAACCATCATTACGCACTAATATCGTAATGTACTATTTCGTTAAGAGCTCAGTAAAATGTGTTGTTGCAGCACGGCGTGCACGCGGGCTCGCAGGGCGTGGGCCCGTGCGGCTGGTACTCGGCATCGGCTACGCCGGCTCCCACCGCCCCGGCTCGGCTCAAGCGCGCTCAGCCCCCTCACCAACTACCAGTGCGTACCTATCTAATTATTCTTCCTCTTTTCGTGTGGACGGTACTTTGATTGATTATTATTATTTGGCTAGTAGGTGGCCACGTTGATTGCATCACCAGTGGTTTCTTTAGGTCATACAAATTATCGAGCACTAAGAACAGTCAAGCAAGTGAAATGTGGCCTGATGAGAAGCACCGCACTCGCACTGGGTGTTGGTTTGGTCAGTAATTCTACTCTTCAACAAATTGTGTTTCCAGCGGCCTACTTGTACGCAATCGATTATTGTTAAGGTTATAAAGCCGGCACTAAGACCAGAATTTACGCAAACCGGCGGGTAACAAATGTCTTGCCATGTCGCCTCCGCCGGGCCGGAACAAGCGAAGTAGACCAAAGAAATGCTGGCTTGACGTTGTAAGAGATGACATGCGTGCCAACAATCTCACCACGGGATGCCAGGGATCGTACGAAATGGAAATACGCCTCCATTTCGCTGGTAGGAAAGCGGACCCCGGGCTCCAACGCTAAAGCCGCGGATGCAATCGGGACTATACGCTGAGATGATGATGATGACTGAGACCAGAATTTAAAAGTGCTGTAAGACCATCATTCTAATACTAACTGCGAGAACACTATGTACCCTAGGCCTGTGATGGTTAACCAAGATATACTTCTAACATGCAAAGATTTTTTATTTTCTGAAACCAATTGCTTATTCATAGCTCTTTATGTTCGAAAAATAGGTCTGCTCAACAACGTAAATAACGCAATGAATGTTGTTGAACGGTCAAAATGAAACCCATAGTGTGTTACGCTGCTGTAGATACATGTATGTCAAATCCAAAGAAATAAAAGGCGAACCAACGTTTATTAATACCATCAAACTTTCCAACCACTGAAACAACAGCTAGATTAAAATAAAAAGCTTATTCTTAATTTTCTCGGTTATGATTGTTGAGACACCTATAATTTCCCAACGCAATTTTAATTGCAGTACAAAACATATAACAAACTTCTTAGGTATACAATTTAAAGTAAGTAATTCCATTCTGATTGCCTGTAAGATAAAGTCTATGTTTTCATCAGTGAATAAAGTATATGATCCATAAAATATTAACTACGAAGGAATGTAACATAAAAAAGTAATTTACCAAACAACTTTAGCGAACAAGACGCAATCGATAATCCTAACAAACGTAGCGTTTAGACACTTCTTATTAGCAATATTGTACATTATGTCGATTGGCGAGGCTTATAGTATTCGTCATAGAGCATTGAGAACGAGAAGCACAGTGGCATAATTGTTACAACGATGTCACTTAATTTATGTCCCTTTGTGCGACCACATTGATCCATTCACAAGGCTACGCTCGAGACAAGTCCCATTACACGTAGTTGAAACAAAACAATTGTAACATTATCATCGTCGCATGATTCTACTTCCATGAGACGAGTTTTTAAAACGATTTGTAGGTTATTGTCTCAATGTCAACCATATTTAAATGCGTTAAACCACGCTTTACCGCCGATGGAAAGTAGAGTTCGTTCATTCAAAACCTTTGTCACCGCAAGCATTGTATACGATGGAGACTCTCACGGTTGCTTAGAAAGTAAGACACCGCGCCTGATCAAACGTAAATATTTATTCACTAAAAGCAGATGTGGCGTTAACGTAGTCTCGGTACCTAGAACAGGCATTAATTCCACTAAACATATGGGTTATTTTTACGACAGTCTAAAACTTTGTTTCAGTGTGGAGGTAGCGTGAGCGGTAGTAATGGGCCACACGCGCCTCTCTCGCCCACCGCATTGCAGAATTCCATTCCACATAATGTGAGTGCAATTTATTTATATTATTTTTGCAGCACATCCTTGCGAAAGGAGCTATTTGGGCTACGTACATTGCATTCTACAACTTGTATAATGGTCTTCTTCGTTAGCTACTTTGTTTTTGCACAGATTTTTATATAACTCGCACATACATTGACGCTTTATTTTTGTAATATAAACCATCGTATCGTAGAATAATGCGACAAGTGGCCTAAGTACGTCTGCCCTAGTTTGAAATTGAACTTCACCCAGTTACATGATTTTATGTGTGTAGACAACACCCGCATTCCACGAAGGTGCTATGCCATCGTCACTCTAGTACGATGCCATTTTACTTGTATAGGTTTCTGTGGTCCTTTTAAAATTGCCTCGATTCTGCCTGGGCAGTAAGTAGTTTTTATGAAATTGAATATATTTCAATGATTCTTTTTGGAATGTTTTTAAACACTAAATATGCGACGGAAAATGCAATAATGCTTTTGCTTTTAGTCCTGCTAGTAAAGTTCGCTTTTTTTTTTAATAATATTTTTGTCAACAGATCGTAATGTCATCGTCAGTACGGACGCCTGCGCCGCCTGGGCCTGCGCCCTCTTCCATGCACACCTCGCAGACCACGTCTGGTAACTATGTTTACTATGTCCATTTCTGACTTCAATATGGTAAAACAACACTAGACCATGACGAAGATTCCTCATCTCTCCTAGTTGTTACTTTAGGGTAAAACATTTCCTAATGTTATGTAAATACAAAGACAGATTATATTATCGGATCAGAATTGAATGATCGTAGTTTACTTATAAAAACACTTTCAATCTCTACAGGCAGAGTCTAATTAGTAATTCATATATAACCATATATTAATACATGTTCAAGTTCGTCATGCACCTTAAGTTTATATCCCCATTGCACAAAAGTTACACAAGAAAAAGAAAATTTCGCGTCTGACGTCACGCCTGCGCCACTCACCAATAAATCTGCCCCTGAGTAACTACGTTATTCTAACTTGTGTAGTAATGTAGTAAATGTGAATACGGCGTGTGCGTTACGCACGTTTTCTAATGTAATGTATTCAGACATGCAAATCACGGTCGGCCCTCGTTATTCACAGTAGTTTCTTAAATTGCAATCATGAGGTGATTGCAATTTAAGAAACTACTGTCTGGTTGAAAGCAGGATTATGGTGCCTGTGGACTGACCAAAAGCTCCATAATCCTGCTCCACTTACCTAAATGATAAGGTGAGGGCAGAAAGTAGACTAATAGTCACTAGTTTTAAAAATATAAACTTCACTAGTGTATGGAATTCTTATGAATTGGCGTGTTCTTTACTTAATCAGACTCATACAGGGAGAGTATGCGCCTGATTTTCACTATTATCATCAGTGCAAATATTCCAAGTTGTGCAGAGTTCTCTTCGTCACAAAACAACTATGAACAACAAAACCTTTGAATACCAGAAGATGACGCCACAGGAATACAGGCATTCATGACTTGCAAAAATTACGTTGCAGTATTATTTAGGTATAATGCTGCGCGAACCTTGGCAGCAGGCCGGGAAAGGCTAATACAAAAGAGATGAATAAGCAACTTTTGCTTATAATATTTACTTCGTGACACTTCTTTATGTAAGTTTAAGACCGAGCGAAATATTATAGGAAGAACTTAAGTTCTTCCGGTTATGTTGCCAAATATTGAGGTCAAATACAGTCGGATGTGGTCAAATACAAATTTCACAAAAAGCAACGATAATGTTAATTATGTTATTTATCCAACAGACAGTCGGATAAATAATCGCTGCAGTACTTACCGGTTCAAAGTTACGTGTTTGGTCATAAGTTGTTCACTCATCCGTCCAAAGTTCTGCTCTGATATAGGCGCTAATCAACTGCAAAACATATTTATAAAATCAATTTTGTCCAACAGCGGTGTCCAAAGGGCCGAGCGACGTGTTGGTGAACTCAACGTGTGTGAATCCCCCACCCGCAGGCAACAGGCTCGTCAACATGACTCAGTGGCCGTATGTACCTTATCTATACAATATGTAAAGAAAACCCTGTCCGACCCATAAGGATAATAAAGGTTAGGTAAACACTTGACCAAATATAATATAAAATTTTACATAATCATCATAGTAACAATACTAATGAATTTTGAAATAATCCTTTTTCCCGGGAATTAATTCCAATTTCCCCGAAATTTGGTAATTTTTAAAAAAGTGACAACACCGGTATTATTATAAGCGAATAGCGACGCGACCACGTCACAGGTGCCGCGTGCCCTGCCCCCCGCCGCCCGCGGAGGGGGTTGCGTACCGCACATGTATTAAGTTACCTCATTTTGCGAAATAATATTTATATTTAAGGGGGATTTTTTTTATGTTTAATCTGTCTTTGTGGGCATTAGTAGAATCAGTTATCGATACCTAACAATACCTTCACGGATCGGACAGGGTTTTCTTTACATATTGTATATTATATCTGTGTAATGTATATTGAAAAAGTTAAGGAATTGTTAAATATATGATCACGGCGTAGTCGAAATAATAAGTATCTTGTACAGTTGAAGTAAAAAGTTATCAAAAGCGCTTAACATCTTTATTCTTCGTGTCTAAATGCCGTCGTTCGTGTCTGTTCTTTGTATCGACAAATTAATTAAGTCGAGCGATCTCAGTTCTCTTTAACTTCCTCAACAGAAAGACGTTTGTTCGTTTGTTTTTTGTTAAATTTAGATAAGCATTCCAGTGTTCTCGTTTCTTAATTTTTCAAATTCCTTGCTTTTCCATTTTAATTAAACCTTTTAATGAAGCAATGAATTCTGAGAAAATCGCAATAATTCGACGCATTGTTTTAGTTTGTTAGGATTTAGTTAGGTTTGGTTATTACAGTTTAATAGTTTGTCATTTCAATTAATTATTTTGAAGTGTTCTGTTTAATTACGTTAATACAAATTAATTATCTCTTTTTAAATAATTATAAACTAGTGCTTGACTGCAATCCCGCCTGATGGTAAGCAGTGATGCAATCGTTGATGGTAAAGCGCGCAAGTTTATTAAGCCTAGTCACTTAAAAAAAGACTGCAGTTGAGCAAGGTGATGCAAAGTTAAACCCAACTATACGATAAACGATGCTGTGCCAGAGGGAGTTTAATCTGGAGACCACCCTCCACGATCAAACTCTACACAATAACATTTGGCGCATCGTACCTGGCACACGTCGCAACACAACTGCTCAGACCCGTCCTCCGTACGGGTTCACCAGACATCGTGCCGGAACACGATGAATCGCTTGGCGGCAAGACTTTGTCTGGTGGGTGGTAACTTCTGCCGGCAGCCGATATTATGTCCTACCATAAAATCTTTCGACAAAAATAAACTAAATAAGATACCTATTAATCTAGAAATATTTATTTAAAATATTTCTAGATTAATAAACTATTGAGCACCTGAAAACAGTCTTAACAAGCACTAAATTAATGTAATAGGCCTTATTTGTATTTAGAAAGAGTAATTTACTTGAACAGACAGCACACTTTAGATAAGATCGCATTATCAGAGCTTATCAAGAGTGATAATGGGCGTTTATTCATCAGTCGCTGTAACTAGCAATATGGAGTGCGCGTGTGACATAACACGGTGCTACTATAAACCACACAAAGTTTTGTTGTTCATACCTCCGGTCTCTGACGAGGATGACGAGTAAATATTCAGTTGTTTTTTTTTTCTTTTTCTATTTATTTGTCAGCCAGTATGTGAAGTGTTGCATAATAAAGTGATGAAAACAGCCGATCGATTCATGACAGCTCATTTTACCTAAGTTTCCACAGTGAGATAATTACAAAATCGCACTGTTTTTCGAAGGTATTTCGAATTAAACTTTAAACCAAGCTAAAGCCATCCTTTTCGTTAGACCTCTTTAAGGCCTTTGGTACCTACGAACCTTATGTTAAACTAGCTGCACCACGCGGTTTCACGCGCGTTTTTTTTTTTTTAATATGCCCCGCTCCTATTATTCGTAGCGTCATGTTATATGTATAGCCTAAAGCTTTCCTGGATTAATGAGCTCTCAAAGCAAAAATATTTTTTCAAATCGGACCAGGAGTTCCTGAGATTATCGCGTTCAAACAAACAAACTCTTCAGCTTTATATATTAGTATAGATTAATAACAGCTTTTGTCTTTAGTATAATAATATGCAAAAGTATCTGACTGGCATTCAAACCATGAAATATCACTACGTTATTATAAAACCACCGAATTAGGTATTGCGGTAGGTAAGGTGGTCACAATAGTTTATGAAGTTAACATACATATATCGTAGAAGTAATTACGATTGAAGTCTCGCACAGAAAAGATAAAATGTAAAATATATTATCTGGCTATAAGAATCAGTCTGTAATAACATATTTCTTACAAAACAACAAAATTCTCTACAAAAAATGTAGTCTCTAGATTTCAATATCGACTGTATCTATGTTATTATTGTAATCTTTCATATTTTTCACACGTACTGTTACAGGACATCCTTTGTATCAATAATTATTGATATAATCAATAATCAATGATTATAATCATTTACTTGGCGTTAGTGGAATGTCGTGGTGGCCTAATGGTTAAAACACCAGCCTCTCAAGTATGAGTGCGCGGGTTCGATTCCAGGTCAGGCAAGTACCAATGTAGCGTTTCTAAAGTTATATGTACTTTCTAAGTATATCTTGGACACCAATGACTGAAGGTGAAGGAAAACATCTTGAGGAAACCTGGACTTTAAGTCTGAAATCGCCAACCCGCATTGCAACCAAGGGTGGTGATTAAGCTCAATCCTTCTCTGTATGAGAGGAGACCTGTGCCCAATAGTGGGACGATAAAAAGGTTGTTGATGATTTGGCATCATAGCTAAGCTTATTGTTGCATTTACCTACATATGTGATCAACAAAACACTTTTTATTTACTAGCATAAGTAAATAAAAATTTACCATTTTACGACTAAATTGTCTCCTTCATTCTTTCATAGTTTAGAAAGTGTACACAACAAACAGCAGTAACTTCGATATGTTACGCTGTTTAGGAACCGTTGCAACTTAAATATCTCCGAATTGATAGGCAGAGGTTGTTGGATGTCTCCCGAAGAATCTGAAGCCAAACCGGTGTGTTGGGCGAGCTAGCGAGTTAGGTAGTATGTAATGGAAGACAAATTTATCGCCATCATCCGCCCAACCAGACACAAATTTCTTAACACAACGCCTAATTACACTTTGGTTTGATTTGGATCCGGAACCCCTTCATCAGTCGCTTTTGGTCACTATGCCAAAGAGGCAATACAGTCCTTTCACAGTTACTTTAAACCTGACAGCAATCCAAATAGCACCCTTATTGCACGAGAATAAAGATCATTTACATCTCTCATATTCGGTAAGTAGGTCCTTATTACCCCCAGATTGGGCTTGTAAGTGACCAATTAACGCCCTAGGGTATTAATGTAGCTAGAAAAGCCCTAGGGCGGTAAGTAATTTAAAAAAAAATCTTCACTCTTTTAAAAAGTTCGCGTACATCTAACCGTCATACTGGCAATAGACATCTCATGCATTCAGCCCAATGACAAAAGAGGTCGCTTCGCTATTCAGCCTTGTCTTCGTATGGGTACCCAGGTACCCAGTCATCAATTTTAAATATAGAACGGCAAAGCTCAATTTCGTTCTTGAAAAAATTATTACAAAAAAGATGAAAAAAGGCAGGAATAGAAAGCTTTTACATTTAATATTTTTTGTTTTTTTTTTTAAATAATTATGTGCTAATTAACAAAAAAACATGAGTTCTGTGAAGCTCATATCTTCATGAAAACGGAAGCTGAAGCAGCAATTAACAATATTTTGCCTGAAAATTCTAAAGAGAGATATTTGAAAACTTGTAAAAATAAAATGTTTTATTCTTGTAATGCCGGTTTTTTCTACTTACCTCATAATCGAGATGTAAAGCAGAGTAGTTAGCTCGGGTGTAAGCATCAATTGCACCCTCGAACTTAATAGGCGCCCTCGCTGCGCTCGTGCGCCTAAATATCTCGGGCTGCAATTGATGCCTTACAGCCCTCGGCTACTAATCTACTATTAATTTTGACAGTGATGCTAAGATTTTTGAACACTAACGTCTTTATGAATTTGTCACCAGATGGCACCACGGGGCGATCTCCCGCGAACGTGCTGAGGCCCTACTATCGGGCTCTCCAGATGGCGTGTTCTTAGTTCGAGAGAGTACAAACTTCCCTGGAGACCATACGCTCTGCGTACGGTACCGAGGACGAGTCGAACATTATCGGTAAGAAAAACATTGTCTTTAATGCTATTTTGATGACAAAAAAGACATCTCATTTGTCTATAATCTCAGGGCCGTTGCAGAAGTGCTGCCTTCAGAGATTCAAACCCTACGTCTAAATATTAAACCGCTTATTACACCCGCTATGCTTACGCTACACTTACTCCCCGCCCGTTACGCTTATTATGTACAATAGCCAAGTCACACAACCCTACTGCCAGGTCGAGCAGGTATTCCCGACACACTTGCCCTACCAATTGGGTAGTGTAATAAGCATTTTACTGTCAGTATTTATACTGACACACAGAAGAACACATGTAAACCTGTTCTTATACTTAGTAGCAGGATTCTAGGAAAATGTTTTCCTTGTATTCATTTCCATTTCATAGAAGTCTGGTTATTTTATTTTAAATATTTTTGTTATTTAATGTATTGTAAGTAAACGAATACTAAGTTGACTTATTCTATCTACATAATTAAACAATAAAAGTGCTTGAAATATGTACAGTCGCGTCATCATAGAATAATAATACGTATTATGTTAATAACCACAAATGGCGTGTTCTGTACATTATATGGTATTTATTCTGCGACTTTTATTTATTTTACAAAAATGTGTTTCCACTGTTCGTCACCCATTGCATATACGAAACTAGCTTTAGCGCTGCTTCGCCTGCCAGGATATCCGAAATTATCTCTCGAAATGTATTGCCGGGATATAAACGCCTATATCCCAGATCATGAACTATGAACTAAGGAATAGTTGCGTAACTTGTTATTCAGTTAAGAGCATGTTATCTTTTTCAGAGTGAAATGGGCTACTGCTCCTGACAACCAAAACCAACGTCTAACTATAGACGATGAAGAATTCTTCGATAACATGACGGATTTGATCCATGTAAGTGAATATATTGCAGTATACTACAATACAAATACACACATCAAAAGTGTCTAGGGATCAACATATATTTTTGCAATAACTTTTCTCCTGATTGATATTAATTAAAATTTTCTTTAAGGATTCATCAAATAAAGTGTTTTCGTTTGTCACAGTAACGATAAACCAAGTCACCTTTGCATTAATAAAGAAATTTGCCATTTTCCTAATAAAGGGATATTTGACATTTGAACCACTAACACAAAAGTTCGAAAAAAAGACTGAAATAACAGTTTTCTCTAAAATTTTATTGGGTAACTTAAACAATTAATAATCCGTGTTTCTACCGCGAACACTAACAACACAAGAACATCGGTTTGGCATACTCAAAATGAGTTCATCCAAATCACGCTGTGGAATGGCCGCCCATGTTCGTTGCAACAACAAAAAAAGGTCTTCTTGCGACTGGATACCCTCCATATTCGGCAGAGCTCTTCTCTGTAGCATATCCCATGCATGCTCAATCGGGTTCAAGTCTGGCGACTGAGCAGGCCAGGGCAGGACATTGATGTTAGCTGCGGCGAGAGTCTGTCTTACAACTCTTGCGGTGTGCGGTCGTGCATTATCATGCATTAACTGAAATAAGGGACCGATTTGCACTTGTAGAGGAACGATGACGTCTGATACAATCGTTTCAGCATAAATTTGAGCGTTGAGGTTGCCTCTGATCCAAATCAACTCAGTTCTTCCGCCGATCCAAATACCCGCCCATACCATGATGGTTCCACCACTATAAGGATGGACTTCCTGGCAGGATTTTAATCGCTGTTGGCGTCCAGGGGTTCTCCAGTGTCGTATACGTCTTGTATCCGGTCTCATACCAAAACGAGACTCATCAGAAAAGCACACGAAACGCCATTGTTCTTCTGCCCAATTTCTGTGTTCAAGAGCCCATTGATATCGAATCCTACGATTGTGCATTGCTATAGGTGGTACACGTAGCGGTCTTCGGGAATGAAGGTTCACTTCATGCAAGCGGTTTCTGACTGTTTGGTCGCTAATTAAGTTCCCTGAAGAGTGATGAAGCCTCACGGCTAACATCATGGCGGTTATTGTTGGAGCTCTTCGAGTTAAGATTTGAATGTATCGGTCTTGTCTCCGTGTGGTGCAGCGATACCGTCCTCCATGGCGCTCAGCCACGGTACCAGTGCTTCGGTAACGTGTCCAAAGTCGACTGATAACACTCTGACTTGTATTCAGAGCTAAAGCCACAGTACGTTGCCGGGAACCAGCTTCTATCATTCCCACGGCTCTGAGCATTTCTTCCCTGCTTAAATGACGTCGCCGCTCCATAATAACGTTGGTTTTAATCAGTAGTAGGGAAACAGTAGCACTAATAATGTCTTCAATGCGTTGTATGTTTTTATAGGGAAAATATTGACAGCTGATTTTCATCTTTTACTCGAATTTGATTCACAGTTCCTGATTCAAATTATGAAATGCACCAAAAAGGATCCATATAAATTTATAAAATCATAAATTTATTACAAAGCCACATCTCAATCTCAAGAAATCCGCATAAAAATGCTTGATCCCTAGACACTTTTGATGTGTGTATGTGAAAATGTGTTTTATTTTCAGATTCATTTGATGGCTAATTTTAGCTCACCCTTTGGAAGGTGCAAGTAGAATCAATTCTATTGTTAACTACTATTACAGCCAATTACGGATTTACAATTTGATAGCTATACATATTACAGACACAAACATACAGACGTAAAAGTGAATTTCTGCTAGCACCAACGAAACATTGCTAAGTGTACAGAGTGGGTGAGTGTGCATGTTGAATTGCGAAAGGGTGTGCGAATATGCTCTAGTGAATTTATTAATATGTCGGAATACATACTATTCTATTTAACATCCTACCAATGCTTATATTTTGAGCGTAGTTTTCTTCACTACTTTCTCATGCCCTAATATGTATGGATAGACCTATATGTGCCTAAATGAAAAACATAGATGTGAATGACCAAGTTATCTAAACTTACTATAGTAAATTAATACAATAATGTAATTGACTCAACCCTCTTTTTTCTTAAGAGCGAGGAAAGAAGAACTCTATTTTCCTTGTTTGATCCACAAACCTTCGCATATCGTGGCATATTCCGTGTGTTTAGTTCCCACGTCTGGTCTTTTCTCGTAAATTAAACATTGCAGCACAGTAACAACCATCTTTTCCTTGTACCCTCAGCACTACTTACAAGACGCGGACGGTCTGTGCACGAAGCTAGTGCGATGCTTGCCAAAAGCGTCCCCCAACGGCGCCAACAACAATGGAGTATTACAGCCGCCCTACCCGCCGCATCCGCAGGTAATAAAGCATTACATATATCACATTCCTTATCGTGCAGTTCAGTTAGACACTATTGGACGTACGGCTCTTATATGTAGTAGTAGCGGCCCGATACGTGCTTCGCTACGTATAAAGTGATATAATTCATTTGTTACAAAAAATGTGATAAATGAAGAACCACTCAACCGATTTTGTTCAAACTTCACATAAACCATCTACTAATTAGTCACAACAAAGCCTAAACTTTTGGTTTGGACAGGGATTCCGTTCTTGATCTATAAAATTACAAAAAAAGTGGCATTGATTTTTATTGTATATAGATTAGTACGTTAACCTTTTGAACGCCAATCACTTCTATACAAGTTCGAGATTTTCGTGCCCTCAGCGCCACTACTTGATTAGAAGTAATCACAGTATAAAATAAATTTACGACTTTTACAAGACCTTTTATTTTGTTTTTATGGAAATTTGCCCTGTTATCAACCATATTTTTAACTTTTTCACGCATAATAAGTTCTTATTTGTTTAATTTTCAATAGAAACAAAAACGCCAGAAAATATTTTAATGCCCCCAGCGCCAATTACTTGATATCAAGTAAGCCAGTGATGGGACACGACGAAGACCTCGCTATATTTCATCTCGTCGAAATGATCATAAATACTATTATTGCAAGAAAATGACGTAAATATATAATATTTTATACATATTGTACACTTTAAACTAGGTTTTATTCACCTTAATCAAGAATTAATAGGTTTTCTAATCATTGTCGATAGTGAAACCCCGTTTGAAAAACCCATCCCTACAAAGTTAGTTAGTTAGCGGTCCGTACGCGCCACCGACGTGTATAGAAGGAAATCTGTGACGTCATAAGCGGGCGGGTTTCAAGGTCATAGTGACTGTGTATTTTAGTGTAGTGCAATGTTTACATCTCGAGTTGGCGCACGTGTCCTTATAAAAAAAATTGTGACTGTGAATATGACGAATTATTGCGAGTTGTTCAAGTCTGAATCAGAATTTTGAAATAGTTCGTCGTCTTGACATTCCGTTAAGTCGTCAACTTCCGTTTCAGGAATTTTCTTCAGTTTTCTATTAGTTTCTACAAACCAGAAAAATAATTGCGAGTATTTAGCGACACCATTAAAAAAGGTCTTGTGTAAAACAGACACTTACCCTCCATTTTATTTTATTTTTTAAAACGTAGAAAACCACGTATTTAGCTTCTATTAATTGTATTTGTTGTAAGTAAACGAAATAAATTATGCAGGAATCAGTTGAGTTTATGCACGTGTAACTCGACCACAATGAATATAAAATATATACCATAGAAATCTAGACATCCCTAGAACAGAAAGGATTTTGACGTGCCTCGAGCGCCAACTACTTGATATGAAGTAGAAGGATTACATTTGGAGACAAATAGGTATGTGCCTTGTAGAACACACGTCTAATAAATTTAAAATTCTTTTCTTTATTGTGGGGAATATATCCAGGTTTTCATATTGTTTTTTTTATGAAATAAAATAAAATATGAAATTACAATTACAGTTTTTATTTAGCTTCGTAAATTGGTGAATAAACATTATTTTAAATGTATAATATCATTTGTCGATAGGACACTAATCCCATCCCTACGTTTTACTATACATACGTTATACATTTGTAGTGTGGCGCAGGAGGACACATCGCGTATTATATAGATGGGCGTTCAAAAGGTTAATGGAAATCGTGTATTGAGGAGTACCTCAATACACGATTTTCATAAACATACTACATACTTTGAAGTGCACATAGTTATTTATAGTTTAACATAATTTTAATTATATGTCGAAATCTAAGTTTATTTCTTAATAACTGTATAGAGTAGTCAAAGTTAGCAAAACTGCACGCATGTCATACGAGAAAATGGTAATACCAGGAGCAATAACCGTTTTAAAACGATTCGTTGCGAGATCACTTTCGCTAATAAATCACATCAACTTTATTGGAAGTCGACGTAGCAAATTTCTATATATATTTTTTAACTCAATTATTGTTTACGATGCCGCTTTCGCATTCTTTATGTAATAATGTAAGTAAAATAAATAACAACCAAATCGTAGTGTTAGGGCAATATTTCACCGGGATACCATGGTGGCGCAACCAGTCGCCGCTACCAACAAAATGTATACAGGGTTGCACAACCAAATATAGCCCTTAGGGTAAACAATATAAAACTTAAATATTTTGGTATTGTTTTTTAGCAACCGCCGCCCTACCCCCCTACGCCGAGCGTGTCCAGCGCGCTGAGCTCGGGACACTTCCAGCACACGTACTCCACACAAATGGCCTCCTCGGACCAGACGGACAGCGCGTTACAACCACAGAACTTTGTAGACGCACGTAAGTCATTCAACATCCATGGCCATAATGATGACAAGTAATAGTATTGAAGTAACGGACACATCGCGTCGACCCCAACCAAATAGTATATTGGAATATGAGCAAGAGAATGATGATGACCAGCCTATATTGTTCCCAATGCTGGGACTCGGGTCTTTTTTATCTAAGTGTGAAAGAAGGTTGAAACTGTGACATGGTTTATTTCTTAATGTTTTATCGTTCACAATTCTCGACCTTAGAAGCATTAAGGCGTATGTGAAGGTCGTCGGACCGATACATACGACCTAATGCTTCTAATGTCGAGAATTATAGATTATTCATTAGTTATAAACTTAATAAAAAAAAAATATATCGAAACCAAGTACGATCGATACGAAAAGATAAGGAATGATAAAATGAAACATACTTTAATCCTGAAATAACCTGAAATGAGAAGCTTATCAAATGTAGCTTTTTTTTCAGGCCTACAGTAACGTTCATTTTATTATTCTTTAATATCGTAAACATAATGTTCTCTTTAGACTTTGAAAATAAGAATATGTTGTGATCACAACACCCTAGACGCATTAGGTATATTCATTTTGCAAATAAACGTTACAAAACATTCACACAATTACGCAACAATGATGCAGTTGCGTTCAAGCATGAATATAATGGGTGGTTTGTGCAGCAATGCAAGCCCGACTGGACACCGTTAATGCCTCAATTATTAATACTTATATAATGACCAATTAATTCACTTTTCAGGCTGGAAAATAGACGAGCGTGACCTAGAGATTCGTGAAAACATAGGCAAGGGGGAGTTCGGTGATGTGATGCTGGGTATACTGAACGGATCGCAGAAGGTCGCGGTCAAGATCTTGAAGGACCGGGAAGCCGCTAGCAAGTTCCGCGCGGAAGCAAGCGTGATGGCGTAAGTAACACATCATCATAATTACACCTATATTGCGTCCACTGCTGGACATAGGCCTCCCCTAAACATGACCACTTCGACCGATTAAATAACATAATATCAAATAGTGACATTATGAGAAGACTATGTTACACAATTACGAATAAACGCTGAGACTGTTTTAAGTAAAACTGGGTTGTATCGTAAAGACATATAAAAAGAAAATAAAGTTTATTTAGGATAGACCATAAGACACACAATGCACAAGAAACATCAGATACATCAAATAAAAATCAAATAGTAAGGTCGAAGAACGATTTATGAAAATAACGAAGAGTGTACCTTGCGACTGCACCATAAAGATGAACCATAATATCTGGGTTCATGATTGATTCCCCTGAAATGTCATTGAAACCATAGGCTTTACTTTTTAAACAATTAACTATAGTTTTTTTTTACCAATTCGTTTCCTGAAATTAATGTCATTTGGAAATGGAGAGGAACCATTTTCTTATAAATTTTGATGTTTTAGTGCTATTTATCCAAAGAAATAATTTGACGGGCTACAGCTAATCCAATTATAACAACACAAATTAACTGTAAATCTATTATAATTAACGAAGGGAGATTAAATATGGTTCAGCCATTTTGTGTTTGTCAACTAACGTGACCAATTACATTAATACTTATCATTACTCACAGAAGGTCACCAAGTTAATTAAAACGTGTATTAGTCATCACATCGTACTTATAATGATAATAGAATGTTTTATAGCATAGGTTTTTAAAAAAGTTCAATTCTTTGTATTTTATAAAATATGTACATTGACTAGTACTTTTGGACAGGCCAATCTACTTAAATAACCTATCATTCTTTTATCTACAAGAGTAGTTAGAAAACATTAAAATAAAACAACGCCATTTGACCATATAAACATAACTAACTACACCAATTAAATTATTTTCCTTCCTAATGTCAGACCCTTTATGAAGCAGCAAGCACAAGAGTCTCCGTTTAGGCTCTTTGTACAAGGTTTCTTTACGATTCGGCATACGAACCACGCTGCAGAAAAAACTTATGTGTCAATAAGCTACCACAGTGATCTATACAACAGTCAATGCTGTATGGATCTCACTATGGAAGCTTGTCGACAATTTTCCTTCCTATTGCCTTTATGGTAAACACAGACTTTACGAGAAGGCACAGGATTGGCCGTTAAGGCTCTTTGTACAAGGTTTCTTTACCATACAGGAAACAAACCTGCATAAAAAAAAGTTGTCTATAGACAAGCTTCCTAGTGATCCATACAACATTGACTACCTACATACGGCGAATACACCGTAGTTTTTCATGACAAGAAAAATGTGTACAAGTGGCCTAAGAACCTAAAGAGCGAGTGTTAATTATTTAAATTTAAACCCTATGTCGATGCTGTAAAGGCCATATTAATTTGATTCTGAGCAATATTTTTCTTTTCAGATCACTAACGCATGACAACTTAGTTCGCCTATTGGGACTGGTGTTCACATCGAGTGGTAGCACGTGCATCGTGACGGAGCACTGCGCGCAAGGATCGCTGCTCGACTACTTGAGGTCCCGCGGACGACACTACGTCACGCAACTCAATCAGATAAACTTTGCTTAGTAAGTAATACGCCACTTTGTATTTTAATAAGTGTTCATATCCAATGGCCCATCGCGCCTACTTGTGCATTGTGACTATATCAAAGCGTCAATTTTTTGTGTATAAGACATTGCACATCTTTTTTCTTTTTTTTTTTTTTTTACTAGTTATAAACTAGTGCTTGACTGCAATCCCGCCTGATGGTAAGCAGTGATGCAATCGTTGATGGTAAAACGCACTAGCTTATTAAGCCTATTCACTCAAAAAAGCTGAGTGAATAGGAAGGAAGACGGCAGTTGAGCGAGGTGATGCAATGTTTAACCCAACAACACGACCAACGATGCTGCGCCAGAGGATGATCTGGAGATCCTCCACGACCAAACTCCCGACACAACAACATTAGGCACATCGTACCCGGTACACATCGCAACACAACTGCTCAGACCCGTCCTCCGTACGGACGGGACAACATTGTGTATGTGGTGTGTGTTGTGTGAAACATAGTAAAACATGGTCACGCACAATGGTCCGCTTGAGGGACTGAGTGCGGAAACCTAACCAATAACATTGAACATAGACATAGTAAAACATAACAAATGTAAAACAAACATGCGTGTTGTTTTCTCCATTTTTTTTTTTTTTTGTGAAGCGGTGGCAAGTTTTATTAGGCTCTGAATTTTCTCAATAAGAAATTACTAAGGTTTCACTTGAGATCACTTTTAGTACTTAAAAATGTGTGTACTTTAAAATGTGTGTGTGTAGTGTTAGTTTTCTCTTGTGTCAATTTAACAAATTAAAACATTGTTGTTACAGCGACGCGTGTTGTGGCATGGAGTACCTGGAAGGCAAGCGGGTAGTGCATCGCGACCTAGCCGCGCGGAACGTGCTGATCTCAGCCGAGGGCAAGGCTAAGGTGGCGGACTTCGGGCTGGCGCGGAACGATACCGTCATGGACGACCCCGCCGAGGCCGCGCGGCTGCAGGCCAAGCTGCCTATCAAGTGGACCGCTCCGGAGGCGCTAAAGTACAACGTAAGTCTCAAATACAAGTTCTAGTTCTATTTAAATAAATGGGTGCGTTAGCTTTTGATCTCGATCTCGTTGAGTGAAAGTCTAGCAGAAAAAATTTTATGCGTTGTCTCAATCACTGACTTAAATGAATTTAAGATTGTGGTTATATAAATGTGTTGTATGTGCCAGACGATTTTAATATAAATATACATATTACTGTTTTCAGAAATTCTCTAACAAGTCTGACATGTGGAGTTTTGGCATTCTTCTCTGGGAGATTTATTCATTTGGAAGAGTTCCGTACCCTCGAATTGTAAGTATATTGTTTTTTTTATTAGTTTTTCCTTCCGTAACTGAATATGTTTCTTTGAAATGTATACCTGTTGCGACTTTTCAGTTTATTTTCTGAGGATAAATTATTCTAAAAAAAAATGCCGTACTGAAAAGTCACAACGGGTCTAACTATGTTATCAATAGTAGGACAATGTTAGTTTCAGCAGTTGGCGATGATAAATCATTTATTCATATTTGAACCTTATATACTGTCCTTTTCTTAGAACCGCCTCTTTGGTGGTTTTTATGCCAAGGTTGGGCAGTGTTATTAGGTTTTTCAATTAGAAATTTCACAGCAGGTACATATAGGTAATAATGCGGATGTACTATATTTATCTGTATGTGTAACCCTGTGTTCCTCCCCCAGCCGCTAGCGGAGGTGGTGCGGCACGTGGAGCGCGGGTACCGCATGGAGGCGCCGGAGGGCTGCCCGGCGGGGCCCTACGAGGTCATGCGCGCGGCGTGGCATGCGGACCCGGCGGCGCGGCCCACGTTCGCCAGCACGCGACACCGCCTCGCCGCCATGCGCGACGCCGCACACCACGCACCAAACTCGCATCAGGTAACTCACCTCCAACTTAGCACTTCCTCTTTTACATAAATATTCACTGTAGTCATTTAGGTGTTGCCCGCAAGCTGAGGCACCTATAATAAAACTGTATAGAAAGGCTAGCTTCCACTCCCCGTAGGTTTAATGTTGCGCCCTTGAACCTTCAACAACCCTTTTATCCCGTTCTATGAATTTAAGTTTTGTAACACTAATATTTATTAGTTAAGTGTTTACTTAGACAGTGTGCCAAGATCCACCCCCACAGAGGTTAATCTAAAATTAATTGTTCAGTATATTTCCATTATAACGCTACAAGATAACTGAAGAGTGTGATTCCAAATTTTAGACATCAGCTTACTCAACAGATATTAGGTCTAAGGTCCATATTCCAGTAGAAAACTCAAGCATTAACACAGATCGTTTAAGCATTACTTAAAACGATTTTCAACCATTCAAAAGGCTTCAAACGAGACTTAGTAGAGCTTGAGTTTCAAGTGACGTTCTGTAATACGGACCTAAATCATGTAAATTCTTATTCAAAAGACAATGAATATACTAAATAATTGTAAACTTATGATCAAATCAACCACAAAAGTAAACCTTCATATGCAAATACTTATTATTTTCAACAGTTTGTGACATCACTTCCTCATTCAATTATAACACGAAACATTTATTTACAGTGAAGGTCGCCGGGCGAAGTATCGAGAGACTTCGTGAATTAGTGTAAAATGTACACACGGGATAGGCAAAGTGCTGTGAAGGTGGCAAGATGTATTTTATACATTAATTAATACATATTGTAAGTACTAAATTATTTTAATATGTTTGAAGACACTCCCTCGCTAAGTATAATTGTAATGTAGATTAGATAATGTGTAATTTTGATGTGTTGTACAAGAATGTGTGTAAGGTGTTAGGTGTTGGAGGAACTTTTAGTGGAATCACTGTCGCTATCACATATTGAAAAAACAGTTGAACAACCTTTAAAAGATGTCAATATTTACTCCAGTGATACTGTTAGTTGGATGGGACTTAGCCGAAAGTTGAATTTCCATGCAGAAGTATTTTCACTCTACAGTCTATACAGGATAAAATTTTATCCAGTGCGCAAACTTTGTCAACTTATAGCTAAATAAGTTTTATAGATAAAAATATTATTACTTTGGTATGTTTTAGTACAAAAAAAATAGTTATTGATAACGAAAGATGTTTATTATGAAATCGATGTTATGGTCACCGCACGCGGTCCCTTCATGTTCGGCGGAGTGGGGACGGCGGGAACGTCACAGGACCCTCACGCGCCCGCATGTTCACTACGCGGCCATATGCTAATACTACGATATTGATATGAATAATTGGTGTCTCTCATTTGCTGATTTTAGGGCGGACAAAACCATGATTTTTTATTTTAAACTAATAATGCAGATTTGTTCTGTTATTGATTCTGAGCCACCCATTTGTTTTTGCGCACTCGAAAAAAAGTTTCCCTGTATACCTATGTTTACAGCAGAAAACACCCAAAGCTCATTTACAAGTACCGCATAGAGCGAAATTGTAGACGACGTATATTTTCTGAAATATTCTTTGAACAACTACATTTTTATAGACTTTTGGCTTACAACCTCTTGTCCAACTAACATTGTATTAACTTAGTTTTAAGTAAAATGAACACAACTATAAAGCACAAGTATTACCATAAAGCAGTTCCACTAAAAGATCTTTTTTAAATAAATTTTTATTGAAGGCCTAAACTTCAATGTATGCTAACATATTCTCGTAAAGATTCCACCCAATAGAGGTCACGAAGGTTATGTCGGTACTATGGTACTGTCTAGTCAAAGTATTGTTTGTATCATATTATAGTATTTGCACTTTAATTAATCAAAGGGGACTGATTGCAAAGAAAACATTAAATAAAACAAAAACTACCGGTTATAAACATATTTAAATAAAACGCTCAAATAAAACGCCACGAGTAAGTAACAACAAGTATTAAAATTTTAGGCGTACTTGTGTGTTAGTTTATTTCCTAGAAATTAAGTAAGAGTGGACTGAATGCAATGAGCATTCAATCCAACTCGCATTCATGGAGTATTAATGTACATTCGTGTTGTGTCAAAAATTAAAAGCAGCTGTTTGAGTGAGTTATTGGTTCGTTCCGACGACGATTGCATCAAAGTCTGATAGTATAATGATCTAAAAAAATCAGTGCATTTTTGTTAAGGTGTTAAAAGTTCAATTGGTTTACACTTTGTGTTATAGACTAAGATATGTTTAGCCGTAGTATGGAGAAGTTGTATAAACCAACTACCAGGTTGTGTGCTATCGTAAAGCTAAGATTACCTCACGACGGGTACGCGCAAACTTAATCTAAACATAAGCCACTATCAAAACCCATTATTTGAGTTCTACCGAAATAAATTACCTACTTAAAAAAAATTGGACTCAGTGTTTTTGGAAAAGTACTCTTCAAATAATTTCCTGTACAATTTAATTATATAACCCGCGCAGATAAAGAAAATATCTGTAAATGGCGTCCGCTCGCATGCGTTCTCACTCACTCTCTATCGCTGTCTATACTCACACAGTGAAGTAAGCGCTGCAAAAAAAAAACATCGATCAGGAATTCAGGATTCGCTTTCCAAGCTACTGAAGCTACTTTGACGCACTCCGAGTTATCGTTAATTTGGTTCCGCTAAAGTCTGTTGTTTTTGTTGAGTTTGATTGTTCAAACTCAACAAAAACAACCATAAAAACAAACACAACAACAAACAAGTAAAATGTCAAATTTACGTTGTAAATAACAATATTTGCAACATAAATTTGACATTTTACTATCTTAGCTTTTGGTTTCTGATTTAACAATGGCAGGTTTTGTCAACCGTACCATAAGTATCCGCCGCCATTTTCAGATCTTTTCTTTCTTTCTTTCTTATACACACAAGAAACGTTTGCGTCTATAGTTTTTCTTTTTAACTTACGGTAGTTAAGTAAAGAATTTGTGTAAAACATGACAAATAGTCTGATATAAAAGCCATGAATCTCAAGTAAATGCAAGTTTTCTGTGTTATTGTTGTAAACTTGTAAAATTCTTGCGTAAAATTGCTTAACAAATACATGTTCCAAAATGATCTATATGATAATAATAATATTAAATAAATGTACATGTACTTATAATTTTCGCTAAAGAATTGCAAATATATTATTTTTCTGTATTACAACAAGCTTAGAAAGTAAGATTGAGCATTTTATAAAAATGAGACTTTAAATTCAACTACCACATTTTTATGTCCTTTTGTTTAATCTTATGCAATACTAGTTTTAAGTGTTAAATTGTTTTTACCATATATTTATGTTCTATCAGAAATTTTGAGAGGGTTAATTAAGTATGTAATGAAGCGATTCAGATGCAAGACATTTGATTTCTGCCAAAGCATAGGAACTTGATTTTTTGCTGTTTCCATTACAGTCTTCCTTTTACTAAAAATGTATTAATTTCTTATGGAGACGACATATTAAATTTATTTTACAACTGTTTACTAGTCTTTAAAGAGTAGTAAGGACTGAATTGTTTGCAGTTGTATTTTTATTTTATGTAATTTATAAAAAATAAGAAGTAAGGTATTAAAATCTCAATTGTTTTTGTTTATTACTTGTACTATTATTTTCAGCAATGTAAATAGGTATGTTTAACTTTAAGGAATAAATTGTATTATAACAAAGTATAAATACCTATACAGATGTTTTTTAATTGAATTACACTGAAATCCAGCACCTGCAGCACCTTCAGTATCCCAGTCATTACAACAGTTTTTTAGTAAATTCTCTGAAGATTTTCCTTCAGCTCTCTCACTCGAAGGGCAGATCGACGATTCCCTTATGTCTTTTCACATTTATCACACACACAATTATCTGATTTGAACCACTGCAATGATGTGTTCTGTTCACTCGAGGTTCTTTGTTCAGCACCCCTTGAACGTGATTTTGATTTCTTCAACATTGTTGTACTGGAACATGTACTACATGTACATGGAGTATCTACAGGAAGAAAAGCAAAAGCAGGAATTAATAATTTATTAATACTTCATCTGAATAAAATTCCTATTTGGCCCCGATTTTCTTGTTCAGGAACTATTTTTGTGAACAAGGAACTCCTAAACAAAAGAACTAAAGATAAATCTTAGTTTAGTCCTTTCAAATTAGTCAGCGGTTGACGAAAATTGACATAATTTTAGTCACAATGTTTTTATTCACGTCTAAAATGTCTATGGAGTATCTTCATTTGACAGAAATAAACTAACATTATATCTTCCATCTTTTCGTATTTAAATGTAAGTAAGAAAAAGATGCAACTTTAGGTTGTGAATATTATGTAGAATCGAAGCCATTTTCGGAACGGGAGGGTACAGAGCATATGGATTTGCTTTGTTTGTGTAATAATTTACAAGATCGGCAAACCCGCACTAGACCTCAGCATTAGGTACATAAACGAAGATAATAAAATGCTGGCGCTCCGGATTCTCCTATTCCGATAATGTGCAAGCGTACCTTCACTCGCAACTGTGTCTTCTTCCGAAGTACTGCATACACTCTGGACCGACGAGTTAATACGACAGCTTCCCTTCTTTGGTCTATTCCTACTATATTGGTTTTTCTCGTCTCGTTTGTTAAGCGCTTTAGTAGCATTGGCGTTTGAACAGTCGCTGTAAGTGTTGGTAGTTAATTTTGGCTTCAATAGGGATTGCTTCAACAGGGACTTTTTCTTAGGTTTAGCTTCGACAGATTTTGATTCTTCTGATATACATGTTTGTGTTTCGCGACCGTCGGCAGGAGTGCAACCGCTACCTTCATCTGCATAAGTCGTGATTGATTTGTCTACACAAGAAAGGCTTACCGCCGGGCCACAAGCACAAATTATATTTTTTGATTTATTCAGTTTCTTTTTAGGAACCATGCCCCGTTTATTGAGAGTTTTACTGCAACAAATGTCTTCGGTAGAGGTATTGTTACTCTTGGGAATCAAGTTTGGGTTCACTAGGCATTCTAAACTCATGGGTTTAGCACCGATAGAACAGTTGCATGGTTTGGTGCATACTACTTCATTCCTCGTTTGATCACACACTGTGTTAGTTGCAACGGGCTTTGTGTGTATCTGAACTATTTCTTCCTTGCATGGAGGCGTGAACATGAAGTCGCGCTGCCGTAGGTTTGGATAAAAATAGACTAAGTCTGTTGTTGATGTCCAACCATCATTATGGAACTGTAAATATTACATTTATACAATAAGATTTGTCTCATTTTACTTGACTTTAGATTACCTACAAATATTTTACATTCTTTTTTAACATTACCTTTACTTGGTATGCGAAATCATGGCTGTTCAATTTATGATTGCAGTCCGTATTACTAGCCAAGCTTAGAAGTTCGTTTCGGTAACTTTGGGGGTAATACACACTTTGTGGGCATCTGGATAAGGAACTTTGTTTTAGATTATACAACCCTAATAGCACTATACACAAAGAGATTTATTAATAAATGAAGATTATTTCTCGGTGGTAGGCCATAACATCTGCTGCCGGCAGAAGTTACCACCCACCAGACAAAGTCAGACATCATGCCGGAAGCCGGAACACGACGAATCGCTTGGCGGCAGATTCGTCGTGTTCCGGCATGATATCTGGTGAAACCGTACGGAGGACGGGTCTGAGCAGTTGTGTTGCGATGTGTGTCGGGTACGATGCGCCAAATGTTGTTGTGTCGGGAGTTTGGTGGTGGAGAGTCTCCAGATCAATCTCCCTCTAGCGCAGCTTCGTTTGGTCGTGTTGGTCTTGGGTTTAACATTGCATCACCTCGCTCAACGGCCGTCATCCTTCCTATTCCTTAGTTTTTTAAGTGAATGGGCTTAATAAACTAGTGCGGTTTACCATCAACGATTGCATCACTGCTTACCATCATGCGGGATTGCAGTCAAGCACTAGTTTACTTATAATTAATAAAAAAAAAAAAATTAAAGTTAAGTCACCTAACGTCAAATATTAATGTTTAAACAGTCGCTAAACATTACCTAAATTTAAGCAACCTTTATGAATAATGGATTGAACATTGATTTAAAAAAAGAATACTCACGAATTAGAAATGCTTCTGATAAACCAAGTTCCTAAATTATTGTGGCATGGTTGTGGGTTGCTTGCAAACATAGGATTAGGTATGGTGGGATATGGATAGCATTGGGATGCATTAGGTGACCACCATTTGAGCGTCGGAATGAAAAAGAATTGGACTGTTCCATCTGGTAACATTACTGAGGTAACTTGTCCTTCCCCCACTATTTCTGGATACATTTTTTGAGTGGCATTTAATGCTATAAAAGTACATTCAATTGTTAAAAGAAAACACTGTCGTTATTATTAGTTTTACACCAGATACACTTATTTTATTTTGCCGGCCAATATTGGGAATATCTATTATGTACGGACGACATCAGGTCAAGCTACCCCAAACTGTCAGATAATCTCAATCAACCTTGAGCCTTAATGCTTTAGAGATAAAGTTGAAAATCGAATAAGGAAATCTGACAGATTGTAGTAGCTTGATGTGCTGTCGTCTGTACAACCCGCTAGAGAAACTTCGTTAGGATGACGTAGGTATATGGAGTAGGTACTGAAGCGTCAGTGGCGGGAACGTTAACTGTGCCAAAACATAAGGTGCAGGAAGGAAACCGATACACTGTAGTAGGCTCATTGCACCGCCTACTGACTGCATTAGTCTCCATGAAAGCCGGCCGCGTACTGGAGCCTGTACCTAGTGTTGGAAGGCGTCTCACAGGGATGTGCAATGACCTTGTGAATCCGCTAGATGCGAGAAGCTCAGAACCAGCCTATGTCCAAGAGTGAGTGATTTTCAATTGAAAGAGTGATTTGTGGCGGCATTTAAATGTACTGTCGACAGTACACGTTTATGTGAAGGTAAGAATAAGGTCGGCGCATCTTGGAGAGTCAGCTAAACTACATTTTCAAATTGCATTTATATTGTTGTAACCATAAGGGTACTAACGTATAGAACTACAAAATGGTCCATTGGTGAAAGCGTTTCCACAGAAAGCTTGGTTGCACTGCATGATTGCGGTCCAAATTATTCTTCTTTATTTCTTCAACTCATATCTACACTATTATAGTTCTCAAATGGTTTTATTGTGTTTATTATGTATCAATGCGGTAATATCCATTTGTTAATTGAAGGTACCTAGTCCTGTTGGCATTTTATCTGACTTTTGTGAATGACATTTTATTTTTTTAGACAACTCAATCACAGATTTATAGATATATCGATGAAATGAGGTTTGAGTCTATAAAGTAAATATTATTTCAATTACTTAAATCTATTATTTTAGCGTATGCTGTTCCTGATTCAGTTCCGGCTGATCAGCAACCGGGGCGCTTACCGCCTCTTTTCATGACAGGGCAAAGTTTGAACTGGTATAACTTAGTACAAAAAAGCAGTGCAGTTCAAATTCGCGCTGCTATAATACTAATAGCCTACTGTGCCTAACTGCCTACATTATCGCAACCAAGTTACAACTCGAACTGACAAGTCAATAGTTATGAAAATATCTGCGGCCTAATTTATTCTACCCATCACTTACATATAACTAGCGCAAAAATATGTTCGTATCTACTATACAAAATATACTACCATCAATAGCATCATCACCCCCAGCCCCGACGACTTCACCTAGGTACTGCTAAAAATAGGTCTCTGCGTGTACCAATCCCCACGCTCCTGTGGATATCCATATCCATGTTTTATTTGCGATGGCAACAATAGATATTATTCAATATCGCTCGCCCATCTTTCCGCCAGACGACCAACACTTCGTCTTCCAGTGCTTGGATGCCACTCGGTGTTTACCACAACGCTACCTTAGCAGTTGTCAAGTGTGACGGGGTCCACGAAGACCGACGCCTCCTGGGTCAGGGTTGCGGGTTGGTTAAAAAAAGAAACCGTGACCCTGGCCTACAGCCAAATGAAGGAACACGGGTGGATTTTAGTCAGTAAAAGTCTGACACGCCCTTCCGCTCTGCCCAGAGCGGGAGAAGTCAGTTTATGATTTCCCATTCCAAACCAACCAAAAAAAAAGCGGGTGTAAAGTCAACAAAATTAAATAACAGTTGTGCTAATATACATTTATATTATATTTTTCCACATAATAGCAAATGTTTTTTGCAACGCCTTATAAGCTCGGTTAATATATCACTACATAATAGTTTCTCGGTGGTAGGCCACAACATCAGCCGCCGGCGTAAGTTACCACCCACCAGACAAAGTCATGCCGCCAAGCGATTCATCGTGTTCCGGCATGATGTCTGGTGAAGCCGTACGGAGGACGGGTCTGAGCAGTTGTGTTGCGATGTACGTGCCGGGTACGATGCGCGAAATGTTGTTGTGTCGGGAGTTTGGTTGTAGAGGGCCTCCAGATCAATATCCCTCTGGCGCAGCATCGTTGGTCGTGTTGTTGGGTTTAACATTGCATCACCGCGCTCAACTGCCGTCTTCCTTCCTATTTACTCAGTTCTTTTGAGTGGGTAGGCTTAATAAACTGGCGCGCTTAACCATCAACGATTGCATCACTGCTTACCATCAGGCGGGATTGCAGTCAAGCGCTAGTTTGTAATTTATATAAAATAAAAAACAAAGTCACTTTCTCTTTCCCTATGTCCCTTTGTATGATTAAATGTTTAAAACTACACAACGGATTTTGATGCATTTTTTTTTTAAATAGATAAGAGTGATTAAAGAGGAACGTTTATATGTATAACATCCATTAAATTGTGGAGAGGTACTATTATTTTTGAGAATTTTCGAAGCAATTTTAACGAATACAGCATTAATCCTTATCCAATTTAATACCTTAAATACATTGTTGATTTAATATAGATCTATATCGATTACAGCATAATATGATTTAATTGAATATTTTCGAAGATATTACAGATTTAAAAATTGCGGGGCGTCTCTCGGTACGCGGCGGACCGCTATGTTTTTTATACAACGTTCACTTTTCTGTAGTGTACTTAGTATCAACATTGCACCCGTGCGAAGCCGGCGCGGGTCGCTAGTTTTAATATAAAACTGAACAATACATGATTATAATATATATGTATCTATTAAATACTACACAGTAGTATTACCTAAGATAATAAAAAAATCTAAGATATACTGAAAACTGCATTTCTAATGTGAAAGTTTACAATGTACTCAGAGTTAGTACGCTGCACACTAATTGCGAAGGGGTCAGTGGGATGGAAGGTAAACGCGACGAGTCTTCGTGCACTAGCTGGTACCGACTGGCCTAGTACTCCCGCGTAAATTTTGAACTTCAATAATCCCGAATCACGTGCATAGAATCTGGAAAGATAAATCATTCTATAGCAACATGAAACTCTGACACAGTTAAGAAGTAAATCTAAATTGTATACTTAGTCAACAATAAGTTACCTTATGGGGTACTCTCCATAGGCTTTGGGTCTCTCCATAACGGAAACCCATTTGTCATCATAGCTAAATAGTCCTAAATCTAAATATGGCGATCCACTGTACGACTGCGCACTTATCGGCAACTGTGCTAGGATTCTTTTTGTAGCTTCTGTTCGACCTCCGTAAATGGCTCGCACTATAGTTTGCTTGAATCTTTGTTGCGTCAGCCGGGCGTACAAATTGTTGGATGGCGAACATGTGAATTGAGAATCAGCACATAATCTCGCATTTCTAAAACAATCACAATAGTTCTCGAATAGTTGCAACAATCCTTCTGAGGTGTTCTCAAAAACTTCTAGTATTTTGCTCTCACTTATATTGTAAATAACGAAAAATGAAGACTGGCTATTGGGTTCTGCTACACGCAATGTTACGACTTCTTCGCTGGCATATTTTATGAACAGATGATCCTCGTCTAACAACTGCATTTTCCACATTCTCAAGCTCTTGAACATGTCAAAATATTTATAAAATTTTCTCAATTCAAGGGGATCTCCCGTTTCGTCACTGATTGTCTTCGCCCTTTTAAAAAGGAAGACAAGTAATCTGTGTTTTAAGCTATTTACTGTTTCTTCATGAAAAGCCCTTTCGTTGTGCACTGGCATAAAAACAGAGTTTACAATATAAGGATCATCATCATAACAAAATCTACCAATTTTTCTGATTTCTATGAGCATGCCTTCAACTATTTGAAACAAATGTATTGTTTGGTGCTGAACAGATAGAACTGCTAGAACTTCTTTGTACAAGTAGATGCCTTGATTGTGTGACAGGTAAATTTTATCTATTCTGAAATGTTTTGTGTCACACAGTTTACCCTGATGCAAGTCCACTAGATGCAGAGAATAATCTTCCAACGCTGATCTAAAAAAATACAAGACATCATTCACTAACTAATTCATAATTATTTTGATTGTGAAAAGATAAATAAATAAATAAAAAAAAAACAAAAACTGAACATGTACAATTGAATAAACGAATGAACCTTTCTACTAATAAATCAGAATTAAGATGAGAAATGATGTATTTACAGGCTGCATGAGAATGTGTGTTCTATCACTTCTTGTTTGATCTCCACCACCACAGGATGGAATGTAGCAATGAAGTGATATTTTCTCCATTGCTGTAATTCCTATACGGCATTCCATTGTCGTCATCATCATCATCAGCCTACAGCAGTCCACTGCTGGACATAGGCCTCTCCCATTTCATGCCATTTTTAGGCAACTCTTATCCAACGGCTATCCAGAACAAGGATAAATAAATAAGTCAGGTGAGATTGTGGTCAAGCACTAGATTATATTTAAAAAAAAAATAGCAGGCATAAGGATAAAAAATAAAAATACCTTATGGTTGGAGTAACAGCTTCATTGTTGCTGTGAATATGATAAAAATGTGGTCTAAGGTCATCTGGAATGTGTGCTGCTGATCCCACTATCACATATCTACCATCCTCAGTGAACAGACTGCACTCTCGGTTCAACTGCTGGTCATTGAATGGCATATTACCAGCATTGTTGCGATCAGATCTTAGCACTTCTCGTTGTTGACACACATTAACAGTGAATTTTGGCTGGTAAACAGACAAGAATCTTTATTAAGAAATTTATTTAGGTTTAACTCCATAGTTAATTTGAATGAAAAGAAATCAAATAATATTAGAGCAATTTCAAATGATAATTTACCTATTCGAAAATGTTAAATTTAGTTTTATGGATTTGGAAAATAAAAAAGTTTAAGTTGGTACTTACCTTGAAGAATCTGTAAAAAATATGTGTTCTTATCCTGTGATGTGCATTAGCATCAGCATTGAGCAAGTGTGAAGGATATCCAGCAACAAGGTCCCCAGCAGCAGCAGCACCTCTGTATTCATAGATCTACAAACAAAACATCATCAATACATAGTATAAAACAAAGTCGCTTTCGCTGTATGTCCGTATGTATGCTTAGATCTTTAAAACTACGCAACGGATTTTGACGCGGTTTTTTTTAATAGATAGAGTGATTCTTAAGGAAGGTTTGTATGTATATTAAATGCATAATATAGTAGAGAAACACTGAGAAATCTAAAAAGCGCGATAAAACCGAACTCCACGCGGGCGAAGCCGCGGGCGGAAAGCTAGTGTTAAGATAAAACTAATAATGCAATTAATGCTCTGTCTAGTGTTCCCATCCACATTTAACCAGTCTGCCTTCTAAGATTAAACAAGCATATTCTGGACACGGTCATTCAATCATAATTCTCATCCAACACTTTCCATCAAGCATAATCGAGACCAAGACCAGGTCCATTCAACAATATAATAATAAATCTAGTGCCTAAGTATGTTCTATTCATACCTCTAAAGAAGTTTGATCGGCGGAAAATGCAATAAAATGCTTTCCATCGGGACTAAATTTCCTCAAGAAGCAAGGGGGTTTTTCTACATTGACTATAGTCAAATTCGGAAAAACATTCTGGTAAAACTCTCGAACAACATGGAAGTGGGAGCCAGGTTTTCGAGACCCATATATTTCTCGGTCCATAAGTCGCATGACTATGTTTTGCGGTTTGATTTTGCGCGGAACAATCCTCTCTGTGCAGAAAAACTCATCTTCTTTCAGAGCTCCTGGAGGAAGATCCTCGTAATAAATGTTTTTGGATTGACTGGTGGAAGCCATGATGCATTTATAGAACACTACTACTTTGGATTATTAATAAACGCATTTTCTGATTAACTGTACGCTATTAATGTGATAAACTCTTTGTACGAAACTATTTATTAAGAATACGAGACTAATACTTAGACAATTATTAGAAAAAGCTATGAAAGTGGCGGAAATCAGCTGTTTGTTGACTTGACTGAATAGATATTATTTGCTATTTGCTATTGATTGACCATTGAGATTTGACACATTTGTAATAAATCTGTCAGTGGCCTGACACAAGTGCTTTGCACCAAGCACAACTGTCAACTTGTGACAACAAAAAAACAAATGTGTCAAGTTACAAGTAAAATCTTTATTTTTTTTTTGTGGCTTTGCCATCGCATTAGCCAATGCCGCCGATTCTGTTGTTCACAAACTAAACTAATTTTAAGTTATGTGCATCTTTTTCTTTCCATTTCGTTAAGAAAAGGATAGCAGATAACATTTTAATTTAATCCTGTCAAATTTAGATACTCCATAGACAGTTTAGACGCGATTATAAACATGGCAACTAAAAATACGCCAGTTTACGTCAGGAGCGCGCATGGAGCGCGCTAATTAGACAGGACTAAACTGACATTTTATGATTTTATCTTCTGTCCTTTTCTTAACGAAATGGAACTATAAAGATGCACATAACTTAAAATTAGTTTAGTTTGTGAACAACAGGATCGGCGCCAATGTCAAGTTAAGGGGAAAGGGTAAAAGTTAGGGAAAACTGTGTCAAATCTTCTTCGTTAATCTTGTTTTCTTTCGTAACTTATCCTTTTTTTTTATGTCTCTGGGGTAAATAACAATTACGCATCCCCGAGGGGTATACTCCCCGGGAGATAGGCTCCCGGTATACCCACTAAAAACCCTAGGCCGGCAATGCCCGCCTAATTCGGTGGGCCCTTATTTGCCCCTCCACAGGGAGGGGCCGTGTTGCCACTCTCGTGGTGAGCGGTGCAAGGCGAGAGGGAGGGAGAAGGCGGCCAGACATTCGCCTTCTCCTGCCCCTATGCCCCCTCGGAGCGCCGGAGCGAGCGGATCCTCCTTTCGCTCACGCTCCACAGCCTCCTTCTGCGCCATAACGTCTTGGCAGAAGGAGGCCACCGCCACCCAGGCCTCTTCGCTCCCCACCATCGATCTGACGATGCCGGGCAGCGAGAGATCCCCTCCTACCGCCGCGACAAGATCGCGGCGCGACAAGGCCCACGACGGGCACGCCGTGAGGGTGTGTACCGCCGTGTCCTCTGCCGCGCCGCAACTGTGGCACGACGGTGTTTCCTCTCGTCCTATTCGGTGCAGGTACCTGCCGAAGCAGCCGGGACCGGAGAAAATCTGCACCAAACGGAAGGAGAGGAACCCGTGACGCCTATCGAGCCAGTCCCCCAGGAAGTCAGGACCGGAGTCAACGTTCTGAAACAATGACAAATTCGTATATTACTTAACCTTACTGAGGCTCCACTGTAGCATGCTTTTTCAATTAATAATATTAGTTATATACTTTATTATCTAGGGATCCGTGGCTGAATAACAACAGCTGCACAGGTCGATCGATCAGGTTAAGATACGCTTGCCTGGGTTAGTCTATAGATGGGTGTTCATCTTTACATACCGAGATCCATTCGTGTCTCCGAAAGCTCATTAAGTCAATGGTCCTCTATACTTACTATATTCTTTGCAATGGTCCTAGCGACTGGAAAATCACAGTAGGTATATAGCAAAATTAACAGCATTGGATGGTCTATTTAACCCAAAGAGTAAATCAATACATTTAATCGTTAGGGATGACTTGTTACAAGGATATGGCCGTACTTTTGGACAAGATGGGTGTAATGTAACTGAAGACGTGGGAGCAAGACGTATGTTACTAAAGACAAGGCTTTAGGCCTGTATTACAGAAGGAAACTCAAACATTGATCTCTGTTTAAACACTACTTAAAACTAGTTTCAACTTTCAACCAATCAAATGGCTTCAAAGGATACTTAAGTAGAGCTTGAGTTTTGAGTGACGTTCTGTAAAGGTGACAAAAAGAAATAAACTGATGACAAGGCGGACGTATGGTCTAAGATCTTAAGTCCGTATTACAGAACGTCACTCAAACTCAAGCTCTACTTAAGTCTCGTTTCAAGCCTTTTGATTGGTTGAAACTAGTTTTAAGTAATGCTTAAGCAGAGATCAATGCTTGAGTAACGTTCTGTAATACGGACCTTAGCCTGCCAGCTAAGAAATGACAAATTCACAGTGTGACAAATCTGTAATCAGCTGGTTTTGGCGGGAATGTCAAGATGAGTGTCACGCTCATTTTTCATTGGACTTTTAAAATTATTTATAGTGTGGTTTACTAAATAAAAACGCGTGATTTATGTAGTAAAAAGTGCATTCAGTGAATAATTCAAAAAGAACAGTGAAATATTGTAGCATAGTGGCCGCATCATGTCTTTACGCTAAACCGCTCCTTATCGTCCAAACGCGGGAAACGAAAGGAGTTAGATTAGTTAGGATAAGGATAGGATAAGCTCGTGCGGTGTTCCACAGGGTTCGGTCCTAGGCCCGCTCCTGTGGAACATCGGTTACGACTGGGTGCTGAGAGACGAGCTCAGACCGGGGGTAGACCTGACGTGTTATGCGGACGACACGCTGGTCACCGCCCGGGGGAGCTCGCATAGGGAAGCAACGTTGCTGGCGACGGCTGCGGCATCACAGGTGGTGGGCCGTATACGTCGCCTAGGCCTGGAGGTAGCCCTCAACAAGTCGGAGGCCATGGTGTTTCATGGTCCCCGGCGGGCGCCGCCACTCAGCTCACATATCGTGATCGGGGGGATTCGGATCGCTGTCGAGTCCACTATGAAGTACCTAGGATTGGTGCTCGACAGCCGGTGGGACTTCGGCCCCCACTTCCGGCGGCTGGCGCCCAAGTTGTTGGGGGCGGCTAGGGCGCTTTCAACATTGCTTCCCAACCTGGGGGGACCGAGCGCCGCTTGCAGGCGGCTCTACATGGGAATCGTGCGATCGATGGCCCTGTATGGGGCCCCGGTGTGGGCTTTTGACCTGACGGCCGGCAGCATCGCTGTACTGCGAATACCGCAGAGAGTGATGGCCGTCAGAGTCATACATGGGTATCGCACGATCTCCTATGAGGCGGCCTGCCTACTGGCTGGAACCCCGCCCTGGGACCTGGAGGCGAGGGTCCTCGCGTCTCTGTACCGGTGGCGTGAGCAGGCGCGAGAACGGGGCGAATGGCCGATGCAGCGTCAGCTTGAGCAGCGTCGGTCGCAGCTCAGCGAGGTCTTGGTGGCGGAATGGCGGGACAGGCTTTCACGCCCTACCGCCGGCCTCACCACCATCGAGGCCATCCGGCCGGTACTGGCGGACTGGCTCGGGAGAAGGCATGGCTCCCTGACGTTTCGGGTGACACAGGTGCTCTCGGGGCATGGTTGCTTCGGAAAGTACCTGTGTCGCATAAACAGGGAGCCGGACGCCGGGTGTCACCACTGCGTCGACTGCCGGGAGGATACGGTGCAGCATACGCTGGCAGAGTGTGCCAGTTGGGAGGAGCTGCGCCGTGTCCTCATCTCTGAAATAGGCAGTGACTTGTCGCTGCCGGCCGTAATCAAGTCGATGGTCGGCAGCGAAGAGTCCTGGGATGCGGTGGTTTCCTTCTGCGAAACAGTTGTCTCGCGGAAGGAGGCTGCGGAAAGGGAGAGGGAGATCTCGTCCTCTCACCCGACCCGCAGCAGGCGTACCGGGCGTCGTCGGAGGGCGGATAACGCCCTCTTCCAGCCCCCCTAAATGGGTTCAGGGGCGATGGACTCGGGGACATCTGTCGCCCCTCAAACATCAGGACCCGAGGTGGCGGCGCGAAGTGTTCCACGCGCGCTACTCTTAGACGTCACGGGGGGAGTCCTACACCTCACTCCCCCCCCTGACCCGAGGAGGCCCACGGTGGTGGGCCAGCACCAATCGGGGGTTGCGGAAGCAGTATTAGTTCTCGCAGCCCCTGGTGTAGGTGTGAGACGGAACAACCGGGTGGTTTTTAGTCAGTAAGAGTCTGACAGACCCCGTCGCCCGCCCCAGGGCGGCGGAAATCCATGAGGATTTTCCACCAGGAAAAAAAAAAAAAAAAAAAAAAAAAAAAAAAAAAAAAAAAAAAAAAAAGGATAGGATAAGCTAGGACAAGTTAGGATTAATTAGGATAAGTTAGGATAGAAGTTTACTCAAGAATATATATACTGAAGACTAGGCTGTATGGCGTACTATGCCTTTGCCTTTTCCGTTCAGACGAACGGAAAAAATTGAACCAAAAAAAAAAACTGTAATCAGCTGTCAAGTGTCAACGGAGAAGTACCAATTAAAAAAAATTTTAAATTATAGGTTATGTTGTTATGTCACGGTACTTACCTTTTCACATAATTTAAATTATGTTGGCAAATCTAAATGCCCGTCTATGTTCTATGCGCAATTCATTTACCGCTTTAAGCAAACGCAAATCATTTAAATATGGTTTGCCTTTTGTATTATTCATGGTTGGAGGATCTTTCGGTTTGCGAGAATGGACACAGATCAGGTGATTTTTTTATTACATGAATACTGCTTACAAGGTTCTCTACTATCGTATCATCAATATCTAACATGGAATTCCTTTCTTTGTGTCTTCAGTAGGCGGAATTATACAAACACTCACCCCTCGCAGTCACAGACGACAGCACATCAAGCTACTACAATCTGTCACATTTTTTTTATTGGTATTTCAACTTTACAACTAAAATATTAAGGCTCAAGGTAGATTGGGAATATTTGACAGTTTCGGGTATCTAGACCTGCTGTCGTCCGTAGGTACATGTACATATGAAAACAAGTTCCCGTGCACCAGACACTGAATTCTGAAAAAAAAAATTAAATATTTTGCTCACCATGTAATTTTATGGGACATCTGCAAACAATGTGAAACTGAGTTTATTACATTTCCTTAATATTTATTAGCGTCTATATTACTACCTCGAACCTGTAGAACACTGTGTTTGGTTACTAGTATAGACTTAAATCATAAATTAATTTCAAACATTTATAAAATCTTTGATTCTTGTTTCTGTAATATAATTATGAGAAACAGATGTGCTGTATATATTACTAGGTGAGTAATATATTTAACCCATTCATTGCCACGAAAATTTTAAAAACTTCGTCTGGGTGCCACTTAATATTTTTAATGATTACAATATTACAAACGTTTTTTTCTTTACTGAGACAAGATTATTCTTGTCTCAATAAGCAAAAAACTTGGGCTGTTATCAGCCCAAACCAAAAACCGACAGTGGTTCTATGTTTCAAAATTGTTTCTAGACGTGAATGTTGCCAAATATTTAAACAAATTTCTTTAATTTTGTTGTAAAGGCAGAAAACGTTACATAGTGCACTCAACGCAAATGGGTAGTTGGTGGCATGATGTTCAAATCTCGCTAAACGCATATGGTGCATTGATGGCAATGAATGGGTTAAAAGATGACAATATTTATGAATACCATTCTCATGTAATGACTGACTCAAGCATAATGTGGTTGGCATAGTAGAGAAAGACCTAAGCACAAGAAAACCTTAAAAAGTATTTTGATACATGTTTATACTTGAATAATTCAATACAGAATCTGTTTAGCCCAGTCACTAAAGGTTATATTACTGGATATGAGCCCTTGGATACAGGAACTATAGTGAACCAGATTGCCACTGTAAGATTTCAACATTCACCAAATCACCACCTCTTTATTACTAAAATTCTCATACTCAGTCTCATATTTTTTATGAGATTTCGTGCCCCAGCTGCCAAAGATCTATCTCGAATCTACTTTGAAAACTGAAATGAATGAAGAAAACATAGTCCTACTTATACCACACTATGGATAATTATACACAAATATAAAACATTATTTTTTGTTTATGCAAAACCTGAATATAGTTTGTTAGAATAAGCAACTGAATTGTTACCAATAATTTGTACACCATTTATATTTTTTTACAAATTTAGAAACGATTACTGAGTGCGCTACGCAGCTTACGCGTGCGCATGCCCGCACTCAGCTGACGCCACAGCTCAATGCACCCGGCTCGCCCGTACAAACGGAGTATGGACCATATTTTTGTTGGGACAACCAAGTAGGATAACAAGCTCACAACTTTGTGGTTTTTCATGATATCTTTTTGAAATTTTGTACATTATGTAGATTCTTTACTTAAAGATACTCGACACGTGCTTCAGGTTTTGCATAAACAAAAAATAATGTTGTATTGATATAGGTACCAAGATTTATGTTTGTCAATAATTCATTAGATCCTGGGTTCTATTCCCAGGTTTAGGCAAATTGTTGCATAGAGGCTCTGCACAGAGGACTATCTGTTATGCCTATTGTATGCGCGAGCAGCGGCCCGTGATGCATGAGCCCAGCCAGGCGCAACAGCCTTTTGGTTAGCCAGGGATCCAGGGATGGCATAGCCTCCTTAGACTGCCTGCAGCCCGGTGACGAGGACCACCAAATCTCCGCTTGTGCGTAGGTATACCTTTGTAGCCATGTGCGTATTTGAATAAAGGGAATAGGCACAACGGGCTCTGCTTCGCTGACTAACGTGCTGGATTCCCTTCTAGCCAGCTCGCTAGCTGCTAGCTGTGTCATTACCCAGTGAACCGCTGTGTCCCTTTATCCACTGTAGTGTTACAGAGTTGCGGTCTGTTACGGTTGCCCGTGAGGCCAGTGCGTCGTGACACTCAAGTATTAAGCTTGATGGGATGCATCCCTGCTTTAGGGATTGGAGGTCTGAAGCGCTGTCAGTGAGAATGCGAACACGCGTGTCCGCGACTCTCTTGGCTTTTATGGCTAGGGCAACTAGGGCATCCAAACTCGGATACTTATCAACTCCGGAACTAGTTACGATGTTGAGCAATCAAAACCGGAACTCCGGAGTTGGCTCAGGAGTCGACAGCTTTTTTAGAGATGAATGAAAATGCCCTTAATTTTAATCAATAGAACTCTTATTTGTTAAGAAATCAGTGTTTTTGTTTAAAAATCTACTGGCTGGCAGACATAGACAACTAATACTCATTATAAAATAGTAGCGCCCGAGGCTACGCCCGCGTGGAATTTGGTTATATCGCGCTTTTAGATTCCTCATTTTCGGGTATTAATTATCGTATCATTTATCTTCTAAGTTTACATGTGCATATTCGTTTGCAATATATTACCTTTTTTTAAACGACACACAGCACCATCCATCACCGAACTGGTACCTATAAAGCTAACAATATTTTTGTTTTCCCTCGGGAACATCAAATTTTTCCTGGATAAAAAGTAGCCTATTATTTAATCCGGACTTTTAACTTTGTCTGCAAAATTTCAAAGCAATCGGTTCAGGAGTTACGGCGTGAAAGCTGAACAAACAAATAAACTCACTTTCCGATTTATTATATGTACTAGCTTTCCGCCCGCGGCTTCGCCCGCGTGGAGTTCGGTTATATTGCTTTTAAGATTTCCCTCGGGAATATACATAAAAATGTTCCGGGATAAAAGGTAGCCTATGTCCTTTCTCAGGGTCTAAAGCTTGTTTGTGCCAAATTTCATCAAAATCGGTTAAGAGGTTTAAGCGAGATTTAGCGTAACAGACTGAAAGAGTTACTTTCGCATTTATAATATTAGTATGGATTAGTAAGGATTAAAACAATCATAAAAAATAAACACTTGTTTAGCAAGAATCAGTCATTACCTTAAAAATGTAGGTACTGTCTGACAGGCAGACGTTATACTAGACAATTAGGTAATGCGCATTATAAAATATTAAAAAATCTACAAAAACAGTCATAAAAATAAACATTATTTTTTGGCAAGTTACAATAAAACAATAATCATGAACTTAGGTATAGGCATACCTAAGAAATCTATTTTTTTGAGATTGAAGCTCTTGGTACCTAATTTATGTTCTGAGAAAAGATAGTGCGTTCAAAGATGAGTCAGAAAGAGAACTTCGTAACTTTCGTGCAGAAAAAGCCTGCTGCATTAGTATAACACTTCGATATTATTCGACCGACCGAATAATATCGAAGTGCTGTACTAATGTATTCTATGTTTATGTGTGCTAAGGACTTATGAAGTAATCAAACAACCCAGATTTTTCGTCGTTTTGTAAATTTATAAAGTTTACGAAAATCGGTTTCAACTCCGGTGTTCTATTTCAACTCTGGATTTGAAAAATGCTTAAAATCGCTCCGAAACTCCGGAGGTACGAAACTCCGGATTGGAAGCCCTAGGGCCAACAGAGTTATGCCCACATATTCTGCTTGATAAATGATAAACCATGTTGAGCATCCCTAGTGGTCTGGATATGTTTATGTTGAGGTCTTGTGAGAACACACCGACGCCCGTTCCTTGGTCGGTTGTTGATCCGTCGGTGTATATTCTCAGCTCTTCCGGACCTGATTGGCCGCACTACTCTTCTTCAAGTAGTATCTGATAGTGCTTTTTAAAAGCAATACTGTTTTGGTACTTTGTCATTGGGTGCTTCTATCATTGGTTGCCTTTTAATTACATCTAGCATTAGGTGTGTGTGTTTGACCCTGGAGTCTTTGTTCAGGGTTCCTGATGGTAGAGGGGGGGCAGTCCCAACATTGCCTGCAGCCTGCAGGGCGGCTGTAGGCGTGGTTCTCAAGCAACTTTGTTTTGTGTGCACAGAGCCAAAAACAGTAGTGTTTTTGGCTCTGTTGAAGTGCTTCCGTATTGTTTGACTTAGCTTACCGAATTCGGGGTTCCACCACGGACTTCGCTTGCTGTTGGCTCGCGGTGTCCTTAGCTTACAGCAAGCGTGGTAAGCTTCTATTAGGTATTCTGAGAGATTTGTTACAGTGTATTCTAGCTGTGCAATTTCTTTTATATGTATTTGTTTGAGCCAAGTCTTTTATATGTATTTGTTTTGGTACGGGCTTTCTCACGTTAGTGGTCAGTGTAAAGCGGATCCTTCTACGGTCTGAGCAAGAAGGTTCGCCCGACACGTGCCAGTTCGTGATAAGGCTCGTAACGATTGATGGTGTTCTATTGCATGGGTCTTATACATAACTGGAGTTACATCGTTGTCTTACCTTTCAGACAAACAAGCTGTGATATTTTGTCTTATCTATGTTGTTAATCATTGCATAATATAATATCACAGACAAAGTATATTAGATACTGATGGTCTGTAAGATAATATGTTTCTCTTGTATGAAAAAACTGACTTTTCGTTAAAACTTACCAAGATAAAATACCTGTTACTTCAAACCAAGACAAGTACTTTTGTGTGGGTAAACCCACAATATACAATATGTAAAGAAAACCCTGTCCGATCCGTGAAGGTATTGTTAGGTATCGTTAACTGATTCTAATAATGCCTACAAAGCTGGGCTAAACTTAAAAAAAAATCCCCCAAAAAAAATAAATATTATTTCGAAAAAGCGAGGTAACTTAATGCATGTGCGGTAGACAACCCGATAGCCCCGCCCCCCTTCACCCGCGCATGTATGCGCGGGTGAAAGGGGGCGGGGCATGCGGTACGTGGTCGCATTGCTATTCGCTCCGTCACAAATGGTGTTGTCAGTTTTTTAAAAATGACCAAATTTCGGGGAAATTGGAATTAATACCCGAGAAAAAAAGATTATTTCAAAATTCATTATTATTGTTACTGTGATGATAATGTAAAATTTTATATTATATTTGGTCAAGTGTTTACCTAACCTTTATTATCCTTATGGGTCGGACAGGGTTTTCTTTACATATTGTATGTATAGATGTCATCTACCAATATAACTATAAAGTAATGTCATGAAAGGGTAGGCAGAAAAATGTATTTTCTTTTTGCCAGTTATATGTTAGTTCCATGAAATATGGGACAAGTATATCAAAAGTTCAATCCCTTGTTTTCAGATATCAATTCTCTAACGTAAAAGGCGTCAGTAAGGCAGAGGCAGAAAAAATGGGCCTTAACAGAGTGAAAGATGTTTCTTTAGAGCAAACTTATGAAGAAATACAAAAACTGGACATAGACAATTGGGAAAACAAACGAGGCCCTCGGCCATGGGAAGCAGATGAGCCAAACTAGTGAACAGAGTGCACTCTACACAATAAGCCACACATGGTTGGTTGGTTTGTGGTTGTATTATTGTTGTAAATATTGTTAACTTTAGTATAATTAAAATTATTGTTTTTATTGTAAAATATATCTAGCTAGTTTAATAATTGTATTTTTCCTATTTCTATCCTAGAGAGTCCTAGGACATGGAACGCTTCTTAATACAATCATAATTCGAAAACTAAAGAACGACTAAAATGTATTAAAAACCCAAAAAACGGCCTTTGTGGACAATAATTTCTTTGACTTAAGTACTATTTTATTTATCACGTCAATCTTATATTATAAGAAAATACATAAGTATCTTCAAGTTTACTAATAAATTTAAAAATTGCCGGGGTCGAGTGTATGATGGGCGAAAAATGGCTCTTATCAACCCACCTCCTTTATAGTTATAAAAAAAAAAACTTCTTTCTAAGACATATTTGTACCAAAAGAACAAAGTCCCTGTTTAGTAGTAGTGTAGTCCCTGATTTGTTCTTACGGTATACCTAAATAAACTTGACATTGACCTGAATATTGCAAAAAAGTAGGATAATTTAATTTCGGTGGTTACAACTGCGTATGCATATTAACCTTAATAATAAACTGATGACTATTTGCGCAATACTAAATGAAAAAACTGCAAATACATTATAAAAGCTTCTAAACAGAATAACGGAAAATCGCAAAAAACAAATGCCCTCTTATAACATTTCCGAGAATATTTCTTTTTTTGCAAACTGATGAATATCTTTGTCAATTCAGAAACTTGGCACATAACCAGGATTGAACTCGGGAACCGCGTCGTTTCCCAACTCGGTAAAAAACAAAAGCTGTAGCCTTGCTCAGGGCCATTCAGTTTTAAAGCGTGATAATAATAGTACCCGATTGTTCCGCGTATATTGTATGCTAGATTGTACCTACGGCGTAGGTACCTGCGCATTGAACTCTAGTACATACACGTGCGACCTCGATCGGCCGCGGAAAATCGGGGAAATCTAATAAAACTGTTTACTGTAACACTTTCGGCAGTTTCTAATACATAGATACCTATAGGGAACCGCACATCCACAGTATGATTTCGACATGGACTCCTTTATTCTAGGCAGTCAGCATGGGAGTCACACTGGGGCAAGTTGGGGCGCTTGTTAAACGATAAAATAAATAAAAACCGGGAGAGGGGGGGATAGGTTGACTGCTGCCCCACCCTAAACCCAAGGTTGGCTACGCCCATGGCAGTTAGCAAGGTTCTTGTAGCCTCAGTTTCGTCCTTTTATGAGACCCCTATTTTGTACTACCAGCATCCGCGATACAGCGATAAACATATATGAATTTATCCATACTAATATCCATCCATACTAATATTATAAATGCGAAAGTAACTCTGTCTGTCTGTTACGCTTTCCCGCTTAAACCTCTTAACCGATTTAGATAAAATTTGGCACAGACAATCTTTAGACCCTGAGAAAGAACATAGGCTACCTTTTATCCCGGAAAAATTGGATGTTCCCGAGGGAAATCTAAAAAGCGCGATATAACCGAACTCCACGCGGGCGAAGCCGCGGGCGGAAAGCTAGTATTTTACATAATTAAGGCTACAATTTTATAGAGCGTAAAATGAAGGCAATACTACTTTCACGGCTTTATGAGGTTACACCTAAGTTCCTAATATTATGTACTAGCAAACTGAACATATTTTAGTCTTACTACTCGTGTCAAACACTGAAGTCAAACGGATTCTAGTTTCAGGTTTTTATTCTTAGAAGTACCATACCTACTGTAAGTACTCTGCAAGTTCAGCGACACTTGTATACAGGCAACTAATCCAGACAAAGTGTGACCTTCATTTTATTATATTCCGGAACATGGTGATGCCAAATTAATTTTTTTTGGGGTTACAGATGGAAACTCAAGCATTGATCTCTAGTTTCAACCCAAAGAGTATAATAATAATAGGTTTCAACCAATCAAAGGCTTCAGACGAGACTTAAGTAGAATCTGAGTTTTGAGTGACGTCTGTAATACGGACCTTAGACTCATTAGTCTCACACCTACCTTGTTAACCAAGGTAGATGCAGATGTGTTGCTCAACCAGTGACCACACCGTGATGACTATGCTTATACTTTTAGGTATAAGTTTTAACTATGAATTAGATTTTGCCCGCGTGGTTGGTCGATTACCTTCCCAGGGCTTTAAGTTTGCCTACCCCAAATTTCATCAAAATCCGTCCAGCCGTTTCGGAGCTTAGCCGGAGCAAACAGAGCGATAAAAATTGTTTTTTTTTTATAAGTATCGTATGTAGGCATATACTTTCATTAGTAAACACCTGCTATTTTGATATTACAAACAACGACTTATATTTATTTTATTTATTAAAATACCTACCTATTTGTTGCTGGATAAAGCTAGATAAACAAGTAGGTATGACATTTATGTGTCTGGCTAGTGAACTGCTGGATGACAAAACAAGACAATAAATAGGTCGTATGTTCGGGACGTACACATACTACCTGTATCGTTAGGTGCGTCGTATGCGATCGCATCGCATCGTGGCTGATAGTTAACAATAAACAACAACGCAATCGGCAACACATCTAAATATTATAAGTACCTAAACGATACAAGTCAATGAGGTGCCTTTCTTTATTTATCATTCCAATAAATGTTGTTCGACGTAATGACGCAGTTATTCGTTTCTAGACTAACGGTGAAACAGTATAATAATGGAAGTAGGTATTTCGTCGTAATTCTAGAAACGCATGTTGTCTTATCAGAGATTTTTTTTTAGAGATTTTGAGTTTTAATTTATGATAATGTTCAGCGCACTGACACCACAGAATAGATATTTATTCTGTGCTGTAGGGATTAGCTATTCATTTATAAAATTCAACAACATTTCAAAAAATTATGCGCAATTAACAAACATGGATGTATTGTTTTGGTTTATAATACCTACCTTCATTAAACAAATACGTCAGATATGATTGTGGTTAACGGCCCAATCCATGAAATCCATATCATATAAATTAGTCTGTATTGTTCCACTGCCAGGAGAAAAGCCTTACGTTCCTCTTTCTGCACTAGTCTGACCAGTCCCTTCTATGTATATCTTGGCTTCAAGCGCGTTCCGTCATCTAGGCCTGGATCTTGACGAGTCTATAAACTAGGTAAGTATCTGAATATTTTATTTCAGGGCGGCTGCGACATCGACGTACCCAGCTTCTGGCCTCATCATTTTTTTTTTCCATATAATTATAAACTAGTGCTTGACTGCAATCCCGCCTGATGGTAAGCAGTGATGCAATCGTTGATGGTAAAGCGCACTTAAAAAACTTAGGAATAGGAAGGATGACGGCAGTTGAACGAGGTCATGCAATGTTAAACTCAAAACCAACACGACCAACGATGCTGCGCCAGAGGGAGATTAACCTGGAGACTCTCCACGACCAAACTCCCGACACAACAACATTTGAGAGACCAGCTCAGACCCGTCCTCCGTACGGCTTCACCAGACATCATGCCGGTACACGACGAATCGCTTGGCGGCAAGACCTTGTCTGGTGGGTGGTAACTTCTGCCAGCAGCCGATGTTATGGCCTACCATCGAGATCATCCTCATCATTTCAGCGAAAATACGTCCACTGCTGGACATAGGCCTCCACGACGACCGGTCCTGCGCCTCCCGCATCCGTTCTTCTGAGGATCTCATCATTCCTGATTCGATCACGCAGTGAAACCCCAAGCATAGCCTTTTCCTTTGCCCTTTGAGTGACCTTCAGCCTTCTGATAAGGCCCATTGTTAGCGACCACGTCTCAATTCCATAAGTCATCACTGGCAACACACACCGATCGAAGACTTTTGTCTTGAGACACTGCGGTATTTCGGACGAGAAGATTCTACAGAGCTTCCCGAAAGCAGCCCAGCCGAGCTGGGGGGGGGGCAAGTCAGATTTTTAGGGTCGAACAAACTACTCAAGCAAATTTATATGAAACATTAGGTATTTGTAATGTAGTATGTAGGGCAAATAGACGCATATGATCCTGTATTGAATAAGTCCCCCCCTTTATATTTTGATTAGTAATTAGGGGAGTTCATATATCTTCTGCGAGTTTTCCATTGGGGAGCAGCTGGCCCCACCTGCCCCCCCTGGGTACGCCCATGGCTTAAACTGTAAGTAATCATGAATTCAGAACAGATTGACCCTATCGCAAACATTTTTCGTCGGTTAGGTATCTACAAAAAGTCAGCGGTTGCAATGAAAATACAGGCGCGGTCAAATAGCATGAAAAAGCTTTTTTGTTGTTAAATAGATTAAGAACCTATTTGATTTTTTTTTTAATACGGTCGGTCTGGGCTTCATCATACCATAATGACATATTTTATTACGGTCCATAATCGTGTAGTAAGTAGGTGTTAAATCTATGGTATTGGTAACAAATAGCGTACCTGCGAAGTGGAGGCCCCGGGATCGATCCTCGGCCAGGTCATGATGGAAAACGATATTTTCCTGATTGGCCTGGGTCTTGGATGTTTATCTATACATATATGTATGTATTATAAATATAGTATCGTTGAGTTAGTAGCCACACTGCGCCCCATCTTGCCCCACCCTAGCTCTGATCTATCATCATCATCCTCAACCTTTTTATCGTCCGTCGCTGGGCACAGGTCTCCTCTCATACAGAGAAGGATTGAGCGTACCTAATCACCACGCTTGCTCAATGCGGGTTGGCGACTTAAAAGTCCAGGTTTCCTCAAGATCTTTTCCTTCACCTTGTAATCAGTCCGGATCTTGGTGTCCAAATATACTTAGAAAGATGCCTAACTGTACTCTGATATATAAGGTGCGTATTTACCCAAAAAAGAAAAAAAAATACGGTGGGATAGGTTGACTGCTGCCCCACCCTGAGCCCAAGGCTGGCTACGCCCATGTATAACACTAGTCTCGAGCTTACTTTGGGGCTAGCTTAATCTGTGTGATTTGTCCGTATTTATTTATTTATATGCCTGTATTTATAACCACCAAATAATAAATAATCGAAAGCTTAGATAGTTGTAGTATACTAAAGAAATACCAGCTGATAATAGCATTTCTCTGCGCATCATCAGCCATAATTGCTACTTACGTACTTAATTTTTACTCTCATTTCATTAGCGGGAGTGAAATACCTCGTTAACAACTTCAAAAACCCACTACAAAACCGTAGGTCTGCTGCACACTGGACTGTATAAATTATTTAGGCACCCGGTCCCACACACCTATACAATACCTACCTCAAACATACGAACGACAGCAGCTCAAGCTACCCCAAACTGTCAGATATTCCCAATCAACCTTGAGCCTTAATGCTTTAGTGATAAAATTGAAAATCTAGTAAGGAAATCTGACAGATTGTAGTAGCTTGATGTGCTGTCGTCTGTATAAAGAGTCAGCGACCGCTACAAATCGATGTCGGGAACAGACAACAAAGGATATGAAGTTAAACCTACAAAAGCTATCTGCATACTGGAGTATCTGCAATGCGCCAATGCACAAGCATGGAATAAGAAATCCTGAAACAGATTTGTAGATTTTCGAAACTACATAGATACCTACATTGGTAAAGATGACGGTTAAAATTGGGTATGAGTCACCGGTTTAAGGATGCCTAAACTGAAAATATTGTGAAATAATCATGCAGTCACTTCCCTTAGACGAAGCAAATAGGCAAGTTATAATTATATTACTTACCTAAGGGAATAGGGAGGTAATAATTATTCAGTTTATTATCAATTTAACAATGCCTACCTACCTACTTTCGTATATTTTTATTATCTATTCTGTAAGTGAGGATGATGCAATGGCACTTGTTTATGTCTAACAGGATCTTGAGGAGACCAAACATACGAAGTTTGTGTACCTACCTGCCTACCTACTTATAGAACTTAGCAGAAGTCGCAATATAGATGTCATTGACCCCTTTGTATCAACACCCGGTATTATTTATAAAAATAAGTCCCGGGTAGGGAAAGCCGGGTTTGTAAGTAGGTAAATATTGTTATATTTATATAAATATGTTTCTATCGTAAGCATTGATAAAATATTAAACTAATTTAATATTTTATCAATGATCGTAAGTATATATGTACAGACGACAGCACATCTAGCTACCACAATCTGTCAGATTTCTTTATTACATTTTCAACTTTATCAAGGTTGATTGGGAATATTTATCGGTTTCGGGTATGTTGACCTGCTGCCGTCCGTACCAATGCGATACTTATACATTTAGGTACAATTTATTATTTAAGCCTGCCTACCTACCTACTTGTGTAGTAATATTTAAAGCTAATTATAATCGTACATACTATAGCTGGAGTAGTAAGTTTAATAGGATTATTTCATGAGCGTATTAACTGAGGCCAGACAAGAGTTTGTAACAGTTAATTATTTTAAGCAAGTTCTACTTTGTAAAAAATTAAATAAATACCTACTTAGGAATATATTTCTACATCCCGCGTATCTTGGCATAAACCACAGAGTACTTTTTATATATGAAAGCAAAGCATAAACTGAAAGCAACGTCTCGGTTTTGCGTCGAAAATGTTTTTATTGATCGCCACGATTCCTTGAATTAGCTTTGTTTTGTTGGGCTTCCTCTCATTCGCCAGACCAGTTTGCGTCACAAAGGAAAGAAGCTACGCTTGCATTCTAGAATACTATTGCTATCTCTTTCTTTCCCAATGTGTTAAACAGAGAGAAAAATAGCTTCGGTTATCCTCGACGGTCACGACACTTCGGTCGGCAGTCATTGATTTTTCACGAGACCGTGTCTATATAAAGGGGACGTCAGAGCTCTAAGCGCATTTCAAAACGAGAAATTGAAAAAGGAATTCGCAATCGCGTGACTTTTTAGAGTTGTTCCGTCAGAGAAATAACAGTATTTTTATTTTATTGAAATTTTGTGCTATACATATATAACAGACCAAATTCTAGTGATTAATCGGTAAGTGTTCATTGTATTTTCTTTATATTCTAGTTTTACTTATTGTTCTATGCAGTATTTTAGCAATAGGTATCTGTTATGAAAAGAGAATAAGTGAACTGCGCAGTTTGATATTTGATAATAATAATTGATCGTGCGCCATTTTGATTAACAGTCGTCAAATTTTGTATTTTAATTACAAAGAAGTGTTTTTGTTCTGAATATAATGTTCTTTAAAAAAATTCAAGATTAAATAGTAAAAAAAAAAAAACGTTAGCAATGTAATGCTCAATTTCTAAAGCTATTGTTACCAGTTTACAGCTATAAACAGTTTCTAATAAATTTTCATCCATCAATTAGGTACCTGAATATTCTTCATTCGCTAAGTTCCTAATATCTTGTATCTCTCATCTCATATTACTTATCTTACCTGGGAAAAGGTAATTATTAATGACTGGGCGTTATTGCGTAATATAGACCAATATTACTTTTTGTCTGTACTTGTGTAGCATATAACTGTTCAGAGGGGGCCATGTTAGTAGGTCACCCCAGTTTATTCTTTCCGTGACCTACTTAAGTGCATTGTTCGCGGCCATATTTTATTTACTGGGCGTAGCCGGTAGCGCAGTACCTATAACTACTTAAATGCTCCTGGATTGTCCGGATATTCATTTTTCTTATTTGACCAGTCTTGTGTAAATTTTTTATTTGATGGTACGGACCTGTCTGATTTCTTTATTACATTTTCAACCTTATCAATAAAGTGTTAAGGCTCAAGGTTGATTGGAAATATTTGACAGTTTCGGTTAGGTTGACCTGCCGTCGTTCGTACCTCAACACAAACCACTCCCTCTCACTGAGAGGATGCCAGTGATGCAGGAGTGGGAACATTGTAGGTTGATTATTATAAGTTTGTTATGTAAACACAAGCAATTTTAGCACTCTTAATAATGTTAACAGTTCATTTACTACATTTTTGTTCAGACATGCAAACATGGTACTTATGTTTAATCTATATTATTGCACAATCATTTGAAACCTGACAAGTCTATTTGTGATAGCGTGGTATTGTAATCACAAACACATATGTATATAGTTAGTCATAAAATAATATGGTGACTCATCATAATCTATGGTGACTTGCAACTAGGTACTTACTCAATGTCTAGTGACAACATTTTGAATTATTATGTTAATAGTTATCTTTTTCCTGTTACAGTACAATATGCAGATCTTCGTGAAGACTCTGACAGGGAAAACCATCACCTTGGAGGTGGAACCCTCTGATACAATTGAAAATGTAAAAGCTAAAATTCAAGACAAAGAAGGCATTCCTCCTGACCAACAGAGGTTGATCTTCGCCGGAAAGCAACTGGAAGATGGACGCACACTATCTGACTACAATATCCAGAAGGAATCTACCCTTCACCTCGTTCTGCGTCTCAGAGGTGGTATGCAGATTTTCGTTAAAACATTAACTGGAAAAACCATCACATTGGAAGTTGAGCCATCTGACACCATTGAAAATGTTAAGGCCAAAATCCAGGATAAGGAGGGTATTCCCCCAGACCAGCAGCGATTAATCTTCGCCGGCAAACAGCTTGAAGATGGCCGTACCTTATCAGACTACAACATCCAGAAAGAATCTACGCTACACTTGGTACTGCGTCTGCGTGGCGGAATGCAAATCTTTGTTAAAACATTGACTGGTAAAACAATAACTTTAGAAGTTGAGCCATCTGACACAATTGAAAATGTGAAAGCCAAAATCCAGGACAAGGAAGGAATACCTCCAGATCAACAACGACTGATTTTCGCTGGTAAGCAGCTGGAAGATGGCCGCACACTTTCCGATTACAATATTCAGAAGGAGTCCACTCTGCATTTGGTACTTCGTCTGCGTGGTGGTATGCAAATCTTTGTGAAGACACTGACTGGCAAGACCATCACACTTGAGGTTGAAGCATCTGACACAATTGAAAACGTCAAAGCGAAAATCCAGGACAAGGAAGGAATTCCTCCAGACCAACAAAGACTGATTTTTGCTGGTAAGCAGCTGGAAGATGGTCGCACGCTTTCCGATTACAATATTCAGAAGGAGTCCACTCTGCATTTGGTACTTCGCCTGCGTGGTGGTATGCAAATCTTCGTCAAGACGCTGACTGGCAAGACCATTACTCTCGAAGTCGAGGCTTCTGATACCATTGAAAACGTGAAAGCTAAAATTCAGGACAAAGAGGGAATCCCACCCGATCAGCAGCGTTTGATCTTCGCCGGCAAACAGTTGGAAGACGGGCGTACGTTGTCTGACTACAATATCCAAAAAGAGTCCACTCTCCACTTAGTACTACGTTTGCGTGGTGGTATGCAAATCTTCGTGAAGACTTTGACTGGCAAGACCATTACCCTCGAAGTCGAGGCGTCTGACACAATTGAAAATGTGAAAGCTAAAATCCAAGATAAAGAGGGAATCCCACCAGACCAACAGAGATTGATCTTCGCCGGCAAACAGTTGGAAGACGGGCGTACGTTGTCTGACTACAATATCCAAAAAGAGTCTACTCTCCACTTAGTACTACGTTTGCGTGGTGGTATGCAAATCTTTGTGAAGACCTTGACTGGTAAGACCATTACTCTGGAGGTTGAGGCTTCAGACACGATTGAAAATGTCAAAGCTAAAATCCAAGACAAAGAGGGAATTCCTCCCGACCAACAGAGATTGATTTTCGCCGGTAAACAGTTGGAAGATGGGCGTACGTTGTCAGATTACAACATTCAAAAGGAGTCCACTCTGCATTTAGTGCTACGTCTGCGTGGTGGTATGCAAATCTTTGTAAAGACGCTAACTGGCAAGACCATTACTCTGGAGGTTGAGGCTTCTGACACAATTGAAAATGTCAAAGCCAAGATTCAGGACAAAGAGGGAATCCCACCCGATCAGCAGCGTTTGATCTTCGCCGGCAAACAGTTAGAAGATGGTCGCACGCTCTCCGATTACAACATCCAAAAGGAATCTACGCTGCATTTAGTTTTGCGTCTGCGTGGTGGTATGCAAATCTTCGTGAAGACCCTGACTGGCAAGACTATTACTCTGGAGGTTGAGGCTTCCGATACGATTGAAAATGTCAAAGCCAAGATTCAGGATAAAGAGGGAATTCCACCCGACCAGCAGAGATTGATTTTCGCCGGTAAACAGTTGGAAGATGGGCGTACATTGTCAGATTACAACATTCAAAAGGAGTCCACTCTGCATTTAGTGCTACGTCTGCGTGGTGGTATGCAAATCTTTGTGAAGACACTAACTGGCAAGACCATTACTCTCGAGGTCGAGGCTTCTGACACGATTGAAAATGTGAAAGCTAAAATTCAGGATAAAGAGGGAATCCCACCTGATCAGCAGCGTTTGATCTTCGCCGGCAAACAATTGGAAGATGGCCGCACACTATCGGACTACAACATCCAAAAGGAATCTACGCTGCATTTAGTTTTGCGTCTGCGTGGTGGTATGCAAATCTTCGTGAAGACCCTGACTGGCAAGACTATTACTCTGGAGGTTGAGGCTTCCGATACGATTGAAAATGTCAAAGCCAAAATTCAGGACAAAGAGGGAATTCCACCCGACCAGCAGAGATTGATTTTCGCCGGTAAACAGTTGGAAGATGGGCGTACGTTGTCAGATTACAACATTCAAAAGGAGTCCACTCTGCATTTAGTGCTACGTCTGCGTGGTGGTATGCAAATCTTTGTGAAGACACTAACTGGCAAGACCATTACTCTCGAGGTCGAGGCTTCTGACACGATTGAAAATGTGAAAGCTAAAATTCAGGATAAAGAGGGAATCCCACCTGATCAGCAGCGTTTGATCTTCGCCGGCAAACAATTGGAAGATGGCCGCACACTATCGGACTACAACATCCAAAAGGAATCTACGCTGCATTTAGTTTTGCGTCTGCGTGGTGGTATGCAAATCTTCGTGAAGACCCTGACTGGCAAGACTATTACTCTGGAGGTTGAGGCTTCCGATACGATTGAAAATGTCAAAGCCAAAATTCAGGACAAAGAGGGAATTCCACCCGACCAGCAGAGATTGATTTTCGCCGGTAAACAGTTGGAAGATGGGCGTACTTTGTCGGATTACAACATTCAAAAGGAGTCCACTCTGCATTTAGTGCTACGTCTGCGTGGTGGTATGCAAATCTTTGTGAAGACGCTAACTGGCAAGACCATTACTCTGGAGGTTGAGGCTTCTGACACGATTGAAAATGTCAAAGCCAAGATTCAGGATAAAGAGGGAATTCCACCCGACCAGCAGAGATTGATTTTCGCCGGTAAACAGTTGGAAGATGGGCGTACGTTGTCAGATTACAACATTCAAAAGGAGTCCACTCTGCATTTAGTGCTACGTCTGCGTGGTGGTATGCAAATCTTTGTGAAGACGCTAACTGGCAAGACCATTACTCTGGAGGTTGAGGCTTCTGACACGATTGAAAATGTCAAAGCCAAGATTCAGGATAAAGAGGGAATTCCACCCGACCAGCAGAGATTGATTTTCGCCGGTAAACAGTTGGAAGATGGGCGTACGTTGTCAGATTACAACATTCAAAAGGAGTCCACTCTGCATTTAGTGCTACGTCTGCGTGGTGGTATGCAAATCTTTGTGAAGACACTAACTGGCAAGACCATTACTCTCGAGGTCGAAGCTTCTGACACGATTGAAAACGTCAAAGCTAAAATCCAAGACAAAGAAGGAATTCCACCAGATCAGCAGAGATTGATTTTCGCCGGCAAACAGTTGGAAGATGGGCGTACGTTGTCAGATTACAACATTCAAAAGGAGTCCACTCTGCATTTAGTGCTACGTCTGCGTGGTGGTATGCAAATCTTTGTGAAGACGCTAACTGGCAAGACCATTACTCTCGAGGTCGAGGCTTCCGACACGATTGAAAACGTCAAAGCTAAAATCCAAGACAAAGAAGGAATTCCACCAGATCAGCAGCGATTGATTTTCGCCGGCAAACAGTTGGAAGATGGCCGCACACTATCGGACTACAACATCCAAAAGGAATCTACGCTGCATTTAGTTCTGCGTCTGCGTGGTGGTATGCAAATCTTCGTTAAGACCCTGACCGGGAAAACTATCACATTGGAAGTTGAAGCTTCGGACACAATCGAGAATGTGAAAGCCAAAATCCAAGACAAAGAGGGAATCCCTCCAGACCAGCAGAGGTTGATCTTCGCAGGTAAACAGTTGGAGGATGGTCGTACGCTCTCAGATTACAACATTCAAAAGGAGTCAACACTTCATTTAGTATTAAGATTGAGAGGTGGAATTTAAAAACAAAGCACTTTTGAAATAAAATACTCATTCTGGATGCAATTATTTATTTTATTGTCTACCTTAATATACAAATTAACCTCACATCTTCCCAATCCGAACACCTATTGCTTAGGCTTGATAAATGTGATGGCAAGATTTCTAATTACGAGTAAATCAATTTACAGAGCTAAGCTCATTGGCTTTTTTTTTTTTTTGTTATGGCATCTCATAGATGGCCATTAGAGCAGTGTTGCCATTGCTACGGCAATTACCGTGTACTACGGCTTTTAGGTCAGAAAATCGCTAAATCTACGGGCTACGGCCCTCACCTTAAGGCCGTAGCAGAATTTACGGCTTTTCGCAAGTTCTAATTTATCGTAACTTTTAGGTCCGTATTACAGAACGTCACTCAAAACTCAAGCTCCACATAAACTCTGTTTTTTAATCTCGTAGATGTCTCGTAGACTAAACTGACATTACGAGTGTTGGCAGTTTATTGCAATTCTTAAATAGTGACGTGGCACAACCGAAACTTAGCGTTCATAAAATCAAGTATCGTTTTTTTACAATAAGTTATCCTGAAATAATGTGTAGGACGTAGGTACTTATTAATAATGTAAATTTGACATTTGCATGTGTCAATTTAGTCTACGAGATTAATAAAAACTTTTTTACAAAAAAACAACCGACTTCTAAAAACCACTACAAAGTGAAAAATAACTAATTTCGGAAGTCGGTGTCTTGGTTTTTGTATTGGTATTAGTTTTTGACACCGACTTCCGAAATTAGTTATTTTTCACTTTGTAGTGGTTTTTAGAAGTCGGTTGTTTTTTTGTAAAAAAGTTTTTATTTTACACTTTTTAGTTGTGAAAAGTAGGTACTATGTATTCACTTATTCAGTTACATCCGGTCAGACTGGAAGCTGACGCAAATATAGTTAGGAAATGACGTAATTTTGTTTACTTTAATTTTTACCCGTACTTTTGAAGAATTCTCTCGACTGCTTATGGTCTTAATCATCAGATTTAGGTACTGCAGACCATTATTTTAACTCAATGGGTGCAAAGTTCTCATCAATATAAACGAATTAAAACCAAACACAAAGTAGCTACTGCAAACCGTTGAGGAGTTCCCGGAACTGGCCTTTGTCTTCATCATCAGAACTGTTATGACAGTCACAACCCATCTAGGTGTAAAGTTCTTATCAATACAAATTAATCAAGCCCAAACACAAGGTAGCTGCTGTGAATTATTGAGGAGTTCCTTCGACTGTCTTCCGGCTCCATCATCAGATCTACTCCAGACCTTTATCAAATTGTAGTGCTTTAAATACTTAATGAAAATACTAAGAAATGCACTAATCGCCCCTACGATTTTTGAAAGTTCCCCTTGATTTATCTGGTCTTCCATCATCAGATCCTGATGTCCTTATTATGGGACCACCTTGGGAATATCTTCTTTCCAACAAAAAAAGAATTATCAAAATCGGTTCATAAACGACGAAGTTATGCGCGAACAAACATAAAAAAAAAAAAAAAAAAGCATTTATACGGTCGAATTGAGTAACCTCCTCCTTTTTGAAGTCGGTTAAAAAACAGAGTTTAAGTCTCGTTTGAAGCCTTTTGATTGGTTGAAACTAGTTATAGGTAATGTTTCAACAGAGATCAATGCTTGAGTTTCCTTCTGGAATACGGACCATCGGTTTGTATTACACAACGTCACTCAAAACTCAAGCTCTACTTATGTCTCGTTTCAAGCCATTTGATTGGTTGAAACTAGTCTTAAGTAATGCTTAAGCAGAGATCAATGCTTGAGTTTCCTTCTGGAATACGGACCTTGGGTCCGTATTACAGAACGTTACCCACCTCCTTCACTCTAAAGGTCATTTTATTTTCTCCACAAAAATTTGGCAAAGACACGACCGACAGTCGATGTTTTTCCTTACGAACATGGCTTTTTTACCATAGATACACGGCCGCCTCAAAATTTGCGTTGGCAACACTGCATTAGAGGCCGTAACTACTTAACCGGACTTTCCTGTGGATGAAAATTAAAGCCTCCAGCCAGGGGCACTTAAAACTAAATTAAAATTGGGCGACTACGCCATAGAATAAAGAGTGACAGAGTAGGTTATCTTCATACAAACGGACCGCGCGCGGCTTGTATGTGTGCGCCTTAGTATCTACGTGTCCCCGCACGCACACCTAAACACAATATTAGAGTGCTATCAGTGCGCTAGTCGCGGCTAGCACCATGCTAGATGCTAGCACTGGACGAGGTTCGCGCGTCACGTGTTCTTGTTAAAAAAATGCATGGATCGTCACGAGGATTGCAAACAACTTAAATCGTATTTAAATGCTAATCAGCAAGTTTGCAATTTAAGTGCAGAATCTAGGTATCTTCACTACAAAAATTATTCTAGAAACCAAATTTTATTAGTGGTTCCACCTGACGACTTTGTAGAAAATATTATTAAGAGGATGGAGCAGCTGTTCCAAAAAGCATTTAAAAATGATTACGTAAACTGCAAAGTTGGTATGTCTATTTATGAACAAATAAAAGATTAAATATTTTTCAAATTATATTTTAAAAGTTATTTACAAGGATACGGATATATTACACACTAGCTTTCCGCCCGCGGCTTCGCCCGCGTAAATTTCGGTTATATCGCGCTTTTTAGATTTCCCTCGGGAACATCAAATTTTTCCGGGATAAAAGGTAGCCTATGTCCTTCCTCAGGGTCTAAAGATTGTGTGCTTTCCGCCCGCGTCTTCGCCCGCGTGGTGTTCGGTTATATCGCGCATTTTAGATTTCCCTCGGGAATATCAAATTTTTCCGGGATAACAGGTAGCCTATGTTTTTTCTCAGGGTCCAAAGATTGTCTGTGCCAAATTTCATCAAAATCGGTTGAGAGGTTTAGGCGGGAAAGCGTAACAGACAGACAGACAGACAGACAGAGTTACTTTCGCATTTATAATATTAGTATGGACATGGATTAAAGTGTAATAACAAAGCGTTTCGTAATAGTTGAAACCGAAGAAAGTATTTTTCGGTAGGTAGCTAATTTATAATTTTGTATTAAATGTGTGCGATTTAATAGATATTATGTTTGTATTATTTATATTTGTATTAATCCATACTAATATTATAAATGCGAAAGTAACTCTGTCTATCTGTCTGTCTGTTACGCTTTCCCGCTTAAACCTCTCAACCGATTTTGATGATTTGAAACCCTTGGCTAGACAAAAATATGATTGAGGGAAATCTAAAAAGCGCGATATAACCGAACTCCACGCGGGCCTGCCGCCAAAGCAGAAAACGTAGAGCACAACGCGTTCAGCTCCGAATGTCCAGTGCGTAGAAGATGGGAGGCACTGGCTCGGGCCAAAGTGGCGTATTGCTGAAGTGGACACAAGTCGCTCCAGGGCAGGCAACCCCACCAGAGGATATGCAGTGGCTCAAGCCGAAAGGAAAGAAAAAACTGGACACAAAGGAAAAAACTACAAAGGAAGAAACTGGCGACTACCGAACTCTTTTTAGAGGCCAGTGAGCGAGGAATCGCATGGGCACTGATCCAGGAACCATATGTGGGAGGGGCGAGAGGTATGAAGAGCTACCGTGGTGCGAGAATCTACCAGTGCGAGGTTGAAGGGAGTGGGAGGGTGAAGGCGGCTATCGCCGTCCTTGATGATGACTTAGACGTCATCCCCTGCCCGAAACTCACCACTAATAATATCGTTGTGGTGAGGATCCGGACCAAAGCCTGGGAAATCGCAGTAGTCTCTTACTACTTCGAGCCAGACCAACCCATAAGGCCATACTTAGATCAGCTGACCAAAATCAGGGAGGCGATGGGCACAGGAAACCTGCCGATTGGCGGAGACGCGAACGCAAAGAGTACCTGGTGGGGTAGCACCATAGAGGACCTCAGGGGAGAAGAGATGTCCGGGACCCTAGAAAAGGCAGAGCTTCAGGTACTGAACACTGGCACCACGCCCACCTTTGACACGATCAGAGGGGGTAAACGGTTCATGAGCCACGTAGACGTCACGGCATGTACGCTGGACCTTTTTGGCATTGTGGACGAATGGCGAGTGGAAACTTCAATCACGAGCTCAGACCACCAATACTATATTATTTAAAATTATGTTAAAAAAGGGTAAAGGTATAAATATAATTAGAACAACGAGGAAATTGAACAAAAAAAAGGCAAATTGGGATAAATTTAAAAAAGAATTACAAGAGTTTAAATTAGAAAATAACATAAAATTAGAAAGCATTGTTGCATTAAATGATAAACAGGAACTGGAAGAAATCATAATTAAATATACAGATGGGATAGATAAAGCTTGTAATAGCTCAATACCGAAAGCCAAGAAAAATATAAAACTTACCTTTCCGTGGTGGTCTGAGGAGCTCGCCGTGATGAAGAAGGAAGTCGCCATTCGGAAAAACCGCATCCGCTGTGCTGCACCGGTCCGTAGAGCGATGGTCGTCGACGCGTACCTGAAAGCTAAAGAAGACTATGAGTGCCAAGCCAAGAAAGCCCAAACCGCAAGCTGGAAACAGTTTTGCGTTAAACAAGATCGCGAAGGAATGTGGGAGGGAATCTACAGGGTCATCGGGAGAACCACGAAGAGACACGAAGACTTGACCCTTCAAAAGGACGGTGCATTCCTAAACCCAAGAGAGTCGGCAGCCCTACTCGCGGACACTTTCTATCCGAGGGATACGCCAGATGAGGACAACGCAGATCACAGGCTTACTAGAGAGGCAGCTAGACGAGTAAACGAGTGGGGCATGGTGAATATCATGACCCACCATTTACGCCATTAGAGCTAAAAACCGCCGTGCGAGGTTTTAATCCAAAGAAGGCTCCCGGTGCGGATGGTTTCACGGCTGATATCTGCTGTCGGGCTATCTACCAGGACCAGGACGCTTTCCTTGCCCTGTACAATAAATGCCTAGAACTGGCACATTTCCCGGACATCTGGAAAGAGGCAACGGTGGTAGTCCTCAGAAAACCGGGCAAGGATAACTATTTGAGCCCCAAGTCCTATAGACCCATAGGTCTGCTGCCGGTCTTGGGGAAGGTCCTGGAGAGGATGGTAGTAGCACGGATTAAATGGCAGCTCGTCCCGCGAATTAGTACTCGCCAGTTTGGTTTTATGCCCCAGAAGAGCACCGAGGACGCCCTCTATACGCTAATAAGGCATGTACAGGATAAGTTGAGGCTGAAGAAGCTAATTGTCCTGGTGTCCTTGGATATAGAGGGGGCCTTTGATAGTGCCTGGTGGCCGGCCATCCAAGTCAGGCTGGCTGAGGAAAAGTGCCCGGTCAATATCAGGAGGCTACTAGACAGTTATCTCGACAGCAGAAAAGTTAGGGTCAGATATGCCGGGGAGGAATGCACAAGAAATAAGGTTGCGTCCAAGGGTCAATAGGTGGGCCCATCCTGTGGAACCTTCTGCTAGACCCTCTACTACAGGACTTACATAAAATGGGTTATTTCGTGCAGGCGTCCGCTGACGACATTGTACTTGTCGTTGACGGTGACACAGCGTTGGAAGTCGCTAGAAGTGCCAATGCAACGCTCGCCCATGCTCAGAGCTGGGGTGTCAGAAACAAGATGAAGTTTGCACCACACAAAACTTGTGCCATGGTAATTACTAACAAGATTAAGTATGACACACCAGCGCTTAGCATGGCCGGGGTCGACATTGGCATGGTCACAAAAGTGAAGCTTTTGGGGCTGACTATAGACCAAAAGCTGACCTTCAGCGAACACACAGTGAGCGTGTGCAGGAGAGCGGCTGACATATATAAGCGGTTGTCACGTGCGGCAAAGGTCAGCTGGGGACTCAACCAGGACATTATACGCACAATCTACACGGCCACGATCGAGCCTATCATCATGTATGCGGCTGGCGCTTGGGCTCCAGCTACGAAAAAGCTAGGTATACGAAGGAAGCTAGGCTCAGTCCAACGAGGATTCGTCCAGAAGCTCTGCAAATCTTACCGTACAGTCTCTTTAGACGCAGCTCTGGTTTTGTCTGGGATACTTCCTCTAGACCTCCGCATACAAGAGGCAGCTGCCTTGTATGAGGCAAGGAGAGGGTCGTCTCAGCAGATACCGGGAGACCGGGACGTGGAGCGTATGGTGAGGTTTGCAGAAACCCCTCACCCAGCTCAGCAAATGGATCTGGAGTTCACTTGTCTGGCAGACCAACAGCTTGTAGACACTAATAACGTGCAGGCAGTGCGAATATTCACTGACGGCAGCAGGATTGAGGGGAAGTGGGAGCCGCATTATCCCTGTGGGATAATGTTGGGGAAATCCAGAGCCTCAAAATTAGCCTCGCCGCGGACTGCACAGTCTACCAGGCCGAACTACTAGCCATTTGCAGAGCGACCGACGTCATCCTTAAACGCAAGGAGGCGAGCTATGTATTGTACAGTGACTTAATGTCCGCACTGCAGACACTCACAAGCCATGGCTCGCTTCATCCCCTGGCAGTGCAGGCGCGCAGAAACCTAGCTCAGGCCTTGACACAGAACAAAGCTGTGTCCTTGTTCTGGGTAAAGGCCCACGCAGGCTTGCCGGGAAATGAGCGCGCGGACGAACTGGCCAAGGAGGCAGCATTGTCGTTGCGGAGGAAGCCGGACTATGACCGGTGTCCGATTTCATTCATCAGACGCCAGGTCCGAATGGAATCGGAGATATGTGTCTGGAGCGACGGCCTTGGTGACGAAAATGTTCTTTCCGGATGCCATAGCGGCCTACCGTATAGTGAGACAGGTTCGCCCAACGGGTACGCTCACGCAGGTATTGACGGGGCACGGTGGATTCTCCGAATACTTATATCGTTTTAAGTGTAAGGGGAGTCCATCATGCGTCTGTGATCCAGGCGTGAGCGAATCCATACCGCACTTGATTGTGGAGTGTCCAGCTTATGCCGCAGTGCGGTATGATCTGGAGCAGCAGCTTGACGTGAACCTGAGGAAAAACAACATTGCAGAAGTCATGCGAGGAAAAAATAGAAAATTGTTCTTAAACTATTGTGTAAAAATAGCCGAAACCGTAATAAATAGAAATAAATTAGTATAGTGATACTATGCTTAGTAGATATTGTACATATTTATGTTAAGCATAGGGAAATAGACATTACAAATGATTAATAATAAGTAATAATAGTTAAGAAATTAAAATGTATGTTATGTAGTAAAAATAATGCGTTGTAGTTCGTATAGTAAGTTATAAATAAATATTGTAGTACATAATTATTTCCCCAAGCAATAAATAAGTAGAAACAATAAAATGGGAGTCCCACCCATTGGACTAAAAGACGATGAATGACAGAAAGATAATTAAGTATGCGGAATAAAAGTGCGAGAGGAATAATAGCGAGAACTGGTATGAAAGGGTATAGTTATAAAAAGGCTCCAATAAGGTTGGAGGCAGCTAGTAATTAAAAAAAAAAAAAAAAATCTTCACGCGGGCGGAAAGCTAGTTAAAAATAAAAATGGTCCTTTATGTGTACAAAACTAAAAATAAAAAATACTAAAAAGAACTGACTAGTATACATATACTAGTGAGTTTTTTTTAAAGTAAATAGGTACTAAGCAAATAATTTAATCATAAGCTCTTAGGTCTGTATTACAGAAGGAAACTCAAGTATTGATCTCTGTGTAAACATTACTTAAGACTAGTTTCAACCAATCAAAAGGCTTCAAACGAGATTTAAGTAATGCTTGAGTTTTGAGTAATGTTCTGTAATACGGACGTTAGTCTATAAATATTTGTTTTAGCGGTTTGGGCGACAACCGTAACCGATAAAGCGCGGACAGTCGTCAACCCTAAGACAGTAGGCAATTAAATCGCGGATTGGGTCGGAGATAACCTACTTCCCCTCTTTATTCTATGACTACGCACTAAGGGCACCCCCTGTGGGGTACGAACCTCGGCTTAGGGCGTCGCTAGAGAGGACAGCAAGGGACGGCTGGATCGAATGTATAGTAATTGGCCATATAGATTAACAGTAACTTAGTTTAGTAGTCAGAGTAAGTTAGCCTAAAAGTTACTGGCATCGATTCTCTTGTTCATAATAAGTTTAGCGACCTTTTTCATTTCAGAGGAAAGGACAACTTGTACCTATCTTGACATAGGTAGCTACATGATCGGACCTAATGTTCACACTCCTGGGACACGCCCCTCTTTGTAAGAGGGAGTGGACCGTAATATAGGTAGGTAGGTACCTACCAGGCAGGCCTAGCACGGGATGGTAAATGTTACAAATCTTCAGAACTATGGAGAGGGAAATCAGGCCTGGGGGGAGGGGGGCACGTCAAATTTAAGTTAGAGATACGTCCTCGTTTATACTTTGTTTATTAATTATGGGAGTTCATACATGGTCTGCGAGATTGCCAGAAGGGGCAGCTGCCCCACTTGGGTAGGTACGCCTATGTCAATATCTTATAGGTATGTTAGGCAAAATATTCACATGTACCTACATCAAAAGCAGTGAGATTCATAATGTTAACACCAGAAATAAAGACAAACTACAAGCCCCGTTTCACCGACTTCAAAAAGTTGTAACTCTTTTTTTGGGCTCGGTATAAATTTTTATAACAAGACTAATCACCCGCCGCGGCTTCGCACGGGTGCAATGCTGATACTATACCGCAAAACGGGGTGAATAGATAAGTTTTCGACCTTTGGTAACGATTTTGGTAATGTTCCAGCATTGATACCCTTTTTTCTGGGCATATACAATATGTAAAGAAAACCCTGTCCGATCCGTGAAGGTATTGTTAGGTATCGTTAACTGATTCTAATAATGCCTACAAAGCCGGGCTAAACTTAAAAAAAAATCCCCCAAAAAAAATAAATATTATTTCGAAAAAGCGAGGTAACTTAATGCATGTGCGGTAGACAACCCGATAGCCCCGCCCCCCTTCACCCGCGCATGTATGCGCGGGTGAAAGGGGGCGGGGCATGCGGTACGTGGTCGCATTGCTATTCGCTCCGTCACAAATGGTGTTGTCAGTTTTTTAAAAATGACCAAATTTCGGGGAAATTGGAATTAATACCCGAGAAAAAAAGATTATTTCAAAATTCATTATTATTGTTACTGTGATGATAATGTAAAATTTTATATTATATTTGGTCAAGTGTTTACCTAACCTTTATTATCCTTATGGGTCGGACAGGGTTTTCTTTACATATTGTATTTATTGAGTCTTGGACCAAACTATTGAAATATATTTGTTTTTATTCAGATATGTTTGTAGTTAATTAAAAAATCCACAAAATAGACCTGATTTCTACTCAGTTCTCTTTTGGGGAGAATAGACACGCCTGAGGGGTGATTAGAAAAAATCGTAGGGCTGCCTCAAAGTAGTTTCCCTGATAAAGGTAAGCAAATGAAACTAGAAATGAAAGTAGCTTTAAAAAATATATTTACTAAGGATGTTTTTTTTTTTTTAATATAAATGACACAAATAAACTAAAGTGAAACAAAACTAAAGGTTTTGCGCGAACTGTACTTAGATAAATATACTTAAAACAAAATGTTTCCTAAGTTGAAGAATACTTAGTACAACAAAAATAATTTTAGTTAAATCGGACTTGTAATTCCGGAGATATGCAACACAAACATAAAAACATACATACACATTCGTTCAGACGCTGATAAAGACTAACATATATGAAAACAGGGCAGTTCTGAAAACATTATATACATACGGGTGGAATTGATAACCTCCTTTTTTAAGTCGGTAAAAGTGATATTTGTAACTAAACGCGAAGATTGAATTGTAAAGAATCGCTACCAACCAACGGTGATTTTAACTTTGTAGCAGCCCTATCATAATTATTGCTAAACACCCCCTTCTTGTGTCTATTAACTATATTGCTATATTCGCGTGCCCATTAACCCCTCAGGCGTGCCTATTCACCACTCAGGCGTGTCTCACCCCAATTTTTTTTTAAGAAAACAAGGTGTTTGATATAATAACAAATAAGTATAATAATGTATATTCCTCCTTTAATAATTACTGCACCATATATTGTTTATAAAAATGTGCTGACATAAATGCACGCATAAATGCAACGCATAAATAAATGCTTCTAACTTTCGAACTCTTCTGTCACCTGTTTGGCCTCACCTTTATGCGTCGCAAAATCATCACTAATAAAACCTGGAGTAGCAGCCAGCTCCCTATGTCGACTGGCCGAACATTCCGGTGTACATTCGGTAACGCTGCAAACGCGACGGCCCGTAATTTTTAAATCAGTAATATCTTCGAAAATATTCATTTAAATCATATCAACAATGTATTGAAGGTGTTAAATTGGGTAAAGATTAATGCTGTTTTGGTTAAAATCGAAAATTAGCCAGTATTTGTCGTAAAAAGTAAATGACAAAAACATTTTATTGTAGGATATCCATAAGAGATAGACATACCTACATACATTGATAAAATATTAAACTAAGGTAGATATGTCACTAGCGCACTAAAAATGAAGCGTACAAAAGGAGGTAAGTCCTGTATCTCGCTTTAGTCACTCTCGATCAAAGAATTTTTAATATAAATAGGGTATTTATACAAATTCTTTGCTCTCGATACACTCGTAAAAACAAACGACAAACACTAACAGCGCAAACGACAAACACTAGCCATCTTTTTCTTCTCTATGCTTTAGATTGCGCCCCATCTCACTCACACTGTACCAATGTAGGTATGCCGAATAAAAATATGCATGTGTGCTGCTGCTGTGTTCGTAATTAGATACTTACTATACTCTTTGTATGTTCGGCACATTTTTTTTTTTGGTCAGTTTGTTAGAATATACCGTATCTGTTTAATATTTTATCAATGCCTACATATATAAATATAGCAGACTTTTTTGTAAGTTGACCTTTCCAATGTGTACAATATTTAGTGCATTATTTTGATATATCTCGTAGGGTTCAGCCTGCATGTCGCTGCAAACGCGAAAAAAATATATTAATTATTTACGACATCACATCAAAAAAATCAATGCCACTTTCTTTGTAATTTTATAATTCAAGAACGGACTCACTATCCGAACCAAATGTTTAGGCTTTGTTCTGACTAATTCGTAGATGGTTTATGTGAAGTTTGGACAAAATTGGTTGAGCGGTTCTTCATTTAACACATTTTTAGATATATTTTTTTTTTAATAATTATAAACTACTGCTTGACTGCAATCCCGCCTGATGGTAAGCAGTGAAGCAATCGTTGATGGTAAAGCGCATTAGTTTATTAAGCCTATTCACTTAAAAAACTAAGGAATAGGAAGGATGACGGCAGTTGAGCGAGGTGATGCAAAACCCAAGACCAACACGACCAAACGATGCTGCGCTAGAGGGAGATTGATCTGGAGACTCTCCACGACCAAGCTCCCGACACAACAACATTTGATGTTATAGCTCACGCGGGAAACAAAAGGAGATAGGTTTAGATTAGGTTAAGTTAGTTTAGAATAGTTGAAAATTAATTACTGAAGACATGGCAGTATGGTCTCTGACCTTAGCCGGTTCCAAATGGAACAAACAAAAAAAAATCATACTTCTGCATAAGGATGTGACATTAATTTAAGATAATCGATTTAATAAAAATCGATTTTTATTTATTGTATATTAATCGATTTGTTGATAATCGATTTTAATGAAAATAAATAATCGATTTTACAAAAAAAAAAAAACGATTTTTTCTATAATTTAAATTCCTATATGCTTTTCATATTCTAATAATAAGCTTAAGACATTCCTGTTAATTATTCATCATATTAATATCAAATAAAAGAATATTAATTAAAAAATAACCATTTCAAACTAAAAAATAAATGTTCAGTATCATTAAACGTGTTATTATAATATAAATACCGGCCAGGTGCGTGTCGGACTCACGCACAAAGGGTTCCGTACCATTGATTTATGAAATTAAAGTATTTAAGTTATATGAAAGATAATAAGCGTTTTATGATTTACGAGGTATTAAATAAAACTGGTTACTAGATCTCGTACAAAACAATTTTCGTTGGTAGTTTTTATAGTATTTTTTTTTTAGATTTTTCATTTTCTTATTTTGGAAGTTTGGAGGGGGGGCGGGGGTTGGACTTTTTTCTACTTTGGAAGTGTCTGTCGCGTAAACTATTCGATTTAGAAAAAAAATATTT
>JADWQK010001741.1:139564-240709 GCA_017933935.1 Sesamia nonagrioides
ATTTTCTTATTTTAGAAGTTAGATGGGGGGGCGACCAACTTTTTTACTTTTTTCCACTTTGGAAGCGTCTGTCACGTAAACTATTCGGTTTAGAAAAGAAATATTTTAGAAACCTCAATATCATTTTTAAGAAGACCTATCCATAGATATCCCATTTTTGCATCAAAATCTTAGTTCACAGAATACAGATACCTACCAAGTTTCAACAGTATAGCTCTTATAGTTTCGGAAAAAAAAAATGGTTATGGCATACGGACGGACGGACAGACGGACAGCCAGACATGACGAATCTATAAGGGTTCCGTTTTTTGCCATTTGGCTACGGAACCCTAATAAAAAAGAAATAAACAACCCAACAAAATGACAATCTTAGTATCTCAGACACTAAAATACCAATAAAAAAATAATACACATATCCAATCTTATTTTACATTTGACTGGTATTAAAATAAAACTTAAAAAATTCAACGACAACGTTATGGTCTCAAAAACAAAAATGTAATATTTTCGCCAGCCGCTTTTAGGTCTTTTACGGTTCGTAGACATTTTTATTCTTGACCAACAACCACAGAGTACTATAATATAAAACCAACAACTACAGTGTGAGTGTGTGTGTAGTGATATCTGATATAATAATATCAGATCTCATTCAGCACTCATGCACTGAAACTACTTTATACGCATACATACCTAAAGATGTCGTCGCTTTTCATTTAATCAATTTGTAAGTAATAATGAACTTACTTCGAGTTTTTTATTCGGCGCACAGATGATGCTATTTATAAAAATCGATTTTATACCGTGATTTATTTAATCGATTTTGATTTATTTAATCGATTTATAAAAAATCGATTAATATAATTTTGAAAATTGATTATAAAAATCGATTATACGGAAAAAATAATCGATTAAAAGATAAATCGATTATTTTTTAACATCCCTACTTCTGCTTCAACTTTGCGATGGTTTGATGCGAACTGTCAATTTTGAATTTAAAATAATATCCACACAAACGGGAGCCAAATTAACAATAATTTTGTCATTTGTATGTACCTTTGTAAAACTTACATGTGGAACAAAACGTTATGATCCAATTTATTACAGCCAGTGAAGTTTAATGTTTAAGTTTTAAGTGATAATCGTCGGAAGTAATTTAAGCAAAACACGCAATGGAAGAACCAATTCTTCGCTACGAGAAAATTGACTTTCTCGGAGAGGGGCAGGTCTTTAATATTATATTAACTTACCTAAGTATAAACAACTTTTATTAATAATTACTAAATTTCACATTTAATTATAACCTCTAAATTGTTTTAGTTCGCAACAGTATACAAAGCCAGAGACGTGAAAACTGATAAAATAGTTGCTGTAAAGAAAATCAAAATAGGCTCCCGCCTCGAGGCACAGGATGGCATCAATCGGACTGCCCTGAGAGAAATAAAGCTGTTGCAAGAGTTACAGCATATCAATCTCATAGGATTATTAGGTTTTTATTAAATTGTATATATTAAAACTTTAATGTGATCCGACCTTGTGTCAACTGGTCAAGCTGCACATCATAACTGTTGGCTATTTTAAAAGCAGTGTACCAGGAACTTTAACAGTCAAACCTTCAAACCAACCTATACTGTACATGCTTCCGTACACTGGCCTCTCAAATTTATTTTATATTGTAAATAACAAAATCTTTTGCTAAAATATCTTTACAATACTACCTTCCTCTTTGCAGATGTATTTGGACAGAAATCAAATGTATCATTAGTGTTTGACTTTATGGACACTGACCTAGAAATAATTGTTAAGGATAATAATATTGTACTTACTCCAGCTAATGTTAAGTCTTACATGATTATGACTTTAAAAGGTAAGTTATTATCTCGTAATCTCTTTTATTATGAATTGTCAAAAGACCAAAAGTACTCCACACACAATGGTCCACTGGAAGGACTAAGTGCGGAATCCAAACCCGTAACATAGAACACAGAAGCCCATAATACTGATAACTAGTTTTCCTATTGTGTTACCCAGTAACTTGGTTGTACAGGCCAGATTGATCAGAATATTCCGTTGCATCTCATTAAACTAGAAACCAACCCCAATATTCCCCAAATGATCTTATCACCCAAACATTGCTGCTTGCCAGATAATGCTTTAAAACTTTATCTTTGGCAATTTTTGTCTTAAACCAAAGCAATTTTCGTGGATTATGGTAATCCAAATTAAAAATATACACCTTAATAAATTGAGAATCACTTCATTTTGGGGATGCAAAGTTGTAAAAGATGGTCCTCTGTCTGTGCCGGTAACATTATTTTTGATGTAATTTAAGTTATAAATACTAAAATTAATATATTAACACAAGTTCAACTCTCCTTATTTTGCAGGTTTAGAATACTTACATCAAAATTGGATATTGCATAGAGATTTGAAACCTAATAACTTACTTATAAACCGAGAGGGTATTCTGAAGATTGGTGACTTTGGTCTTGCAAAGGCTTTTGGGTCTCCAACCAGAATTAACACTCATCAAGTAGTGACCAGATGGTATAGGTAACAAATAACAATTTTCTATATAATTAACAACTTTAATATACTTAGCTGGTGTTAAAATGTGAAAAGATGTTATAAGTTGGTAAAAGTTTTAGCACCCCTTTGCTTGGCGTTTGTGGATTACGAAGAAGCCTTTGATTTGTTATGTTTTGAGTTAGCCTTTGAGTTGTATTAAAAACTTACTCTGCCATATTGGTTTACAGTGACGTTAGTTTATTTTTTATTTATTCTCAGCAAGCCCTTTCATTTGATACTTATATTTTAGGAACAAATAAAAAAATATATATCCGCCTTCGTGAGTATTACGCCGTTGAATAAAAGGATTTATAGTATGAATTGTCATTCATGAATATGTATAGAAAATTTCAGCTGAAACGGTTGAAGTTATTGCTTTAAAATTGGGTTGTAAGATATTATTATCATCTCGACATCCTTAATTACATTGCAAGCTAATAAAAAGCTTATCATTTCTTTTCAGATCACCAGAACTGTTATTTGGGGCAAGACAATATGGTACTGGTGTTGACATGTGGGCAATAGGTTGTATATTAGCGGAACTACTACTAAGAGTTCCTTTCTTACCTGGAGAATCAGACCTGGATCAACTGTCGCGGATCTTCCAAGTATTTGGCACACCCAATGAAGAAACTTGGCCCGTAAGTAGTGTGTAGCTCCTAGTACTATGATCTACCGTCAGCTGTGTTGTGCGCTCGGTAACCACACTGCAATAATTTCTAAATGTATTTGGCAAAACATATAACATGGTGTAAAAATGATTGGAATCGATTCAGGTGCTTATTCTTTACAAACTACAATTCGCGCAAATTATCAAATCATTCAGACGGTACCGTTTGGTAAAAAATGAGATTTATGTTAAAAAATATAAATTACAATTTTATTTTAAAAAAAGCGTTATAATATTAGGCCATTTTACTCGTGACCTTTTGCAATTAAATTGATACATATGGAGTGAAATATAATGTTGGTGCAACCAACAGGCTTCACTAATGAATGCGTCGAAAATGTAAAAAATAAAAACAAACTTAATAAAAAAAGAGCAAAAACCCTACATAAACAGTAATAACAACAGGGGATTGAAACTGTCTTTGGATATGTGAAACAAAGACGCTAACGCTACTCATCGCTTACGGCGAATGCGGGGCGCCACGCGGGAAAACGGGAAATGGGTCGCATTCCAGCGAGGTACCTACACAGTTAACTTGCGCGAGTTATATATCCAGGTTTCGTATAAAGTAAAAATAACGTTTTATATGTGTATACGTATATTTAAAAAAAATAGTAGTCTGGTCAGGGCTCCAGAGGGAGGAACCTCTTGACAATTCCAGCCGTGTCCAGAAGTACCGCTTTCTGAATCAAGCCCTTGATGCAGCTGCCTAACGAGAGCATCCTCAGGTGTTGGTCGCGGCTGTTGGCTATTAAGCCATTGGCTGTCACGATTATCGGTACAATGATTGCTGAATCCACATCCCACATGTCGGCAACCTCGCGAGCTAAGTCAAGATTGAAGATACTCGATTTTTTTTATCTTTCACTCTCATCATACGGGATAGTTATGTCAACAATCATTGCACGCCGCTCTGATCGATCCACCATCACTATATCAGGCTTATTGGCAACAATATTCCTGTCAGCGAGGATGGATCGATCTCAGTACAATGTCATATTGCCATTTTCGAGAACTGGGTCGGGCATATACCTGTAGTATATCTCCGATTCCAGCAGGTTGTATTTGAGAGCAAGTTGCTAATGAATTATCCTGGCTACAAGGTTCTATGTATTCAAGTACTCACAGTCCGTACGTAAGTGTCGTGGTGGCTTAGTGGTTAAAACATCAGCCTCTCAAGTATGAGTGTGTGTTCGATTCCAGGTCAAGCAAGTACCAATGTAACTTTCCTAAGTTATATGTACTTTCTAATTCTAAGTATATCTTGGACACCAATGACTGATTAAAAGGCGAAGGCAAACATCTTGAGAAAACCTGGACTTTAAGTCTGAAAACGCCAACCCGCATTGAGCAAGCGTGGTGATTACGCTCAGTCCTTCTCTGTATGAGAGGAGACCTGTATCCAGCAGTGGGGCGATAAAAGGTTGATGACGATGATGATTCTCCGTTAGCTAGACGAAACCACCGGGAGATATTATGCCTTATTTATCCCCTGGCCGGTGACATACCCAACACGTGTCAACTGTGCCGTCTTTCACAATACCTAAATGTCCGGTAATTGTTCGTCAACATAACTTCGTCCATAATTGCACAGACAAAACCTACGGTTTCCGCAAACAGCCCCCTAATCGGCGAACACATTTTTGTCAAATGATTGCGACTAGTTGGGATCAGTTGGTATCGTTCGGGCCGCCCTTTGTCCGTTTGGTCCAAACGATCCCAACTAGTCGCAATCATTTGACAAACATGTGTTCGCCGATTAGGGGGCTGGCCACCAAAACGCGGCCAGGCTACGGACGCTTGTGAATCTACATCATGCCCATGTGAAGCTCCTTGCTCTGCTAAGCGATCATGATCGTGTTTTGTTTTTTATTATTATTAAAATCAATTTATTTAATTATTAAAATTATTATGTTGCTGCTATACCTCACTTGCTTAGCTAATATTTGAAAAATTCAAAAAGTAGAAATTTTAAAACATTATAAAATAATATCTCATGCATGCATTTCCTTAAACATTTACACTTTTCTTTCCGCGACTCTCCATTTTAAGAGTATCCATTTATCTCAGTGGTTCCTAACCTGTGGGTAATTACCCCCGCAGGGGTAAAAGAGAGATTCTAGGGTTACCCTCCTAGAATCTGGAATCACAGGATGGCAAGCCGCCACAATCTCACAAAAGCCAGAAACCGTCTGTTGTATGTTGTATTGAGCATGACATGAGATGCGCGTTGAGTGAAACCGAACCTAATATTGATTTTAACCTTCACACTAGTTAACTCCAAGATTTATAATAATACTAGCTGTGCCCCGCGGTTTCACCCGCGTAAGCTTCGAACCGAAAGAGCTCAGTTGATATAAAATAAGCGCCTGTTATAATGAGAGCAATATGTACGTCCGCGTTTGCTCCCGTTTTCGCAACATTTTTTGTTCCTGCTCTGCTCCTATTGCTCATAGCGGGATGTTTTATAGCCTATGTCCTTTCTCAGGCCTAGACTATCTGTGTACTAAATTTCATTACAATCGGTTCAGTAGTTTTGGCGTGAAAGCCGGACAGACAGACAGACAGACAGAGATACTTTCGCATTTATAATATTAGTATGGATTACGTTACTAGTTACCTAAACGTGCTATTTCTTACATAATAAACACATTTTCGTTAGTGTGCTTTTAATTATTTTAAATTAACTAGGGGTAAACTCAATTCCCGTACTCAACCACTGATTTATCTAGAGGCCATTACGTCATGCAATTTAACTAAGGTCCTATAGTTTCGGAGCAGATATTCCAATTTTCATTTATACAGGGAAACTTTTTTTCGAGTGCGCAAAAACAAATGGGTGGCTCAGAATCAATAACAGAACAAATCTGCATTATTAGTTTAAAATAAAAAGTCATGTTTTTGTCTGCCCTAAAATCAGCAAATGAGAGACACCAATTATTCATATCAATATCGTAGTATTAGCATATGGCCGCGTAGTGAACATGCGGGCGGCGCGGGCGCGCGGGGGTCCTGTGATGTTCCCGCCGTCCCCACTCCGCCGAACATGAATGGGACCGCGTGCGGTGACCATAACATCGATTTCATAATAAACATCTTTCGTTATCAATAACAATTTTTTTTGTACTAAAACATACCAAAGTTATATTTTTATCTATAAAACTTATTTAGCTATAAGTTGACAAAGTTTGCGCACTGGATAAAATTTTATCCTGTATATGCACCATCTGCATTGTGCAGATGTTTTATCCATTAACTTATTTATAGCAGAAATATAACGTATTAGCAAAAGCCGCGTAATAATAAATTAAAATTTTTCGAAGAACTAAAACTTTTTTTTTTATTGCTTGTTGTCATAAATACCTACCTACTTCGTTCCTTCTCTTCATATAATGTTCATAAATCCTTGCTACTTTTTTGATAACTCAATAGGGATGTATCCAAGGTATGAAAATAAAAAAAAAATAGTCCGTCTTCTAGATAAAAAAAAAAAAATTAAGATCCGTATTTTTTATTTTGGCGAAATTACCGAAAACTACTGAGATGTAGCGTATTAAAGTTACGGAGTGGGGGCTAATTACATCATGCCGTGATATTTCTTGTACCACGGCGTGACGTCATGCGACATTTCAAATCAATATATCTTCCTAAGTATTTGAATGAAAGAAAAAATAAAAAAATACTTGTTCAATATTTTGTATAATTCTATCTGATGGACATTAAATTATTTTTTAGGATACAACCCAATTCTTGGGAAAGGATATTTAAAACCACGCTACGTCTCTTCGGAGTCGAGCAGAGAGAATAAAGTCTGAAAGAAATAACGCTGGGTTGGGTCGGAGGAACCAAAAATTCCACGCGGATGCTAATGAAGTCTCGGGCAGAAGCTAGCACCTATTTTATAATTTTACCCTAAAATGCACCACCACGACACCATAAAGAAATTCCTGCGAGCTTTTATCAATAGTCCAATGGCTATATAATTTTATATTATTTTTTTTTTTTAGTGTTCAGGTTCAGTTTGTTCTTTTAATTTGCTTTCATTTTCTTTTCAATATTTTATTAATTTTCATCCTCTTAAATCATAATTCCTTAATTAATCTCAATAATTAATATCAACGGTTAATTAATTAATATTTAATCAGAATTTAAATGCAAATGATTTTTTTTATGTTACCTATTGTTCAAATTCCCGCCTATTGCTATTTAATGATTATTTGTAATTATTATTTGTTGTAATTAGTATGTAATGTAAACCGTTTTTTTTTTGTGCAAGTGTTACTCTAGTCCTTAAATCACAATAATGAACAGTGTAAACAATTGTTGGTTAACCTAAATAAATATCACTTTATTTTTTTATTTCCAGGGAATGAAAAGTTTGACAGACTACGTACAGTTCAAGGTGTTTCCACCGCAGCAGTTGCGTCACATATTCAGTGCCGCGTCGGACGATTTGATCCAGCTGTTGGAGAGCCTCCTGAGTCTGTACCCGCCCAATCGGTGCGACTGCACGCAGGCGTTGCAGATGCCATACTTTAGGTATAGTGAAATTTTATGTTAAATTTCCGACCGAAACATGATATTGCTAATTACGTAAATTGCTTTTATGGATTTGTAGGTATTTTTTTTTTCTTTTTGTTTTACAAATAGAGTGAAAGCGGGACACAATGCTAAGTCTATTTATTATGTTGTTAGTCTCTGTAAGTTGTTCGGATTCTATCAAAACCAGCTCCTGAATGTGATATTTCAGTTTCGGACAAAATTCTGGTTTCGACCATGAAGTGGCAGAACTCGACCCGAACCGTTGATAAATATGTGTCTTACTTCACCTTTTATTGAAAATAAACCTTTGTTTCAGCAACAAACCAGCCCCTTCGATAGGATCTAAGCTGCCCATGCCTACGAGTATTTGCAATCGAATAGAGGCTGAGAAACCATCACTCAAGAGAAAGCTTTTGGAAAATATAGATGGCGGCTCCTTAGCAAAGAGACTACAGTTTTGACTAACAAACAATTTAAGACATTCTTAGTACTGCTGGATTTAGTACCACGACAGATAGTGCAATTTACTTATGCTGTATGATTGTTTATTTTAATGACATTGACTTTGGGGTAATGAATAGATGGAAGAAATGTGGCATATGTAATTATAAACGGGGATAAATTCCTGCAATGGAACGAAGGTGGCTAAATATATTCCACATTCTACAGAGTCAAATTAAATTAGCTAGCGAAACTCTGCAAATGTAATCATGATAAAATTACACATACAACCAAAAAAAAATTACATTTTTAAATTGTTATTACAAATTGCCTTTACTAACCAACGTCCTTACCCGGCCAAAAAACCATTATACATTTTTTTTTCGTGTTTAGATATCAAGATACAGCACTCACATCTGCTGAGTTTATCTAGCTAATTTAATTTGACCACATATATAATAAACACGAATTAATAATTATATTTAAAGCGCCTCGATGATAGTGTATTAAGTTAGTGAATTCAATGTAATCAAAGGAGATGGTGTGCTTCAATTATGCAAATCAAAATGTGTTTTATATAAACTTATAATGGAATAAGAAATACTTGCATAAAGTCAGACTTATTCAACTAATTGACAGAACTGAACTGCAAAGACTTGCTGATATTATCTTTTTTATTGATAAGAGAAAATATAGATTTGATATTAAAATATAGTTTTATTCCATAAAAACAATGATAACTGTAAAAATAAGAATACAGGTTATTGTAAAAATAATTTGTTAGTTATTTGTTAATTTTTCGATGCACTAGAATTTACAGAACATTGACAAAATTACTCTAATATTATTAAGGATTATCTGTAATGTTAATATTATCACGATTACAATGAACACGTTAGAAATTACAATATATAAATAATTCTTATTTGTAACTGTAATATATTGCGAGCTATAATTGTTTTCAGTTTTGGCAAACAATAATCTTCATACAGTTACGTCATTTGGTCTACAAACACTCACTCGAACAAGTGGAGTATTGTAATGGACAGTCTCATGTACACAACGAACACACTGGAATGTCGCGAATGGTCGTATGGAACACACACCCACGCACCACGCTTACTTGGGGAGCGGAATCGAAACTAATCTGGAAATAAAGTACTAGGTATTAGAGCTATATCACTAAGGCCGCTGCCTCGAATCTTGCGGGCAGCGGGGCGGCGGCGGCAGCGGCGCGGGAGCCGAGCGGGCATCGAAGACCCGTTCTCGAAACTAGCGGGAAGATCGCGCGTCACTATAGCCGCGTAGTATTGTGTCGACGAGATATTTGTTTTTATTCGCGAAAGAAATTTCTGAACAATGGCGGCAACATCTTTTTGATTCAAATTTATTTCTAACGCTCGATCACCGTCCGCTGTCCGCAACATTCGAGCGCGAGAAGTACACCGCTCGCTAGCCGCCACCGCCCTATTGCCGCGCCGCTATTTTCGAGAACCGGTCCGTTTGATTTTACGCATAAGATCCTGCCGCTCACTCGCCGCCGCCGCCGCTGCCGCCGCCCCGCTGCCCGCAAGATTCGAGCAAGGCAACTGCCCGCAAGATTCGAGCAAGGCAAGCAAGGCTGATTCTTCCTAAGATCGACACTTCTAACAGTTTTAGGGAGCAAACTTTGTCCATCTTCTCGCCGAGATTTGGACGATGCACACACGACAGACTACAAGACTTATAGGCAACATTCATGCATTCTAAGCGATATACGGGCGAGAGCTGCGCCCTAATCCGCGGATTATAAAATACAAATTATGTAGTTGCGGAAAAGTGCTTATGGGGGGGTCTCCCATGGAAAAATAGTAAAAAAAGAACACAAAATTTACTCTTGGTATAAATGACCGCTTTCTGCAAAAATGATCTAACCCACAAACTCGACATTTTCGATATTTTGTAACGTATGGACTCCAAATAAGGTATATTTTGACATATCAAAGACAGTGTCTTTGATATTTCAAAATATACCGTTTGCGTTCGTGCAGCGGATAATGTTGTTGAATTTAAAGATTTTAATTATGCAGATATTTAGTGTATGACGTCGTGTAATTGTGTATGGTAAAAAAAAAATTGTGCATGCAGCCATTGTGGAGAAATTCACCAAAAACTTATTCCGCTGGGCGAACGTTGTCCTGGCGGAACTTTTTTTAATCCATTGACTTTAGAAAAAAGAGATGTGTCCAAAAATTAGTGTGTATTTGTGTGTAAGTGTGTATGTATGAATAAAATTTGTGCATACATAGACTTCGGAGGAATTCAAGTTTCCGCTGCGCGAACGTTGGGCCATTAGCTAGTTTTCATATAAAGAGCTTGTTTTGAATTTGTGCATATTTGTGTACAAAACAGATTTAGAAAAAATCGTAGGGCTAAAAAGATAAAAATATAAACGTAAAACACGCTTTTTAGGTCATAGTTTTTAAAGTATGCTCTTTGGGGTCTAGATTTTCACGTTTATACAAACCTTGTAAGCAGGGGCGTGCACAGAGATTTTGTGGAGGGTATGCATATATACACTATCACTATCCAAATCTCTATGGTAAAACTTAAAAAACGTAACGTAGACGTAGTTTCAATTTAGGATAGTCGCGTACTTTTTCGCATGTCAACATTGATTGATTGATTAATCCCAGTCGCATCCAAAGCTTTGGAGTCTGGGGTCCGCTTTACCAGTCTAATTGCTGATTTTGGCGAAACTTCGACATTTTCCGTGAAGCGACTGTCGTCTGACCTCCACAACCCTAAGGCGATATCGAAGCATTGCAGTTAGACCAATTGTTGGACTTTTGAGGGCTCCAACAACCCGTAACGACTGCCAATAGATGTTCGTATTGCAACAGGGATCAACGGCTTAACGTGCTTTCCGAGGCACGACCAGACCAGTGCAAATATTCATATTCATGCATACAAATATTTGCACGGCGCGCGAGGATCGAACCCGCGCCTCTTTGCGCAGCGCCCGCGTTCGCTACCGCTACGCCACGGAGGCTGTCAAAATACAATGAACTGTCATTACTAACGCAACTGTAATTAAGAAATAATTTATTTCTCAAAAAACTGAAAAAAAATATTTTAGTATCTATAAAGTATAAATTAAATCAAAGCGCCTATTTTTTTAAAATAACTCTGTAAAAATTAAGTATGTATGAGATCGTTTTAAAATCGCTAAAAGTTCTTTTTCAATGGAAATATAGACAAATCTGTGAATCTGCGCTACTTATTGGAATCATAACTATTAAATTTTGCTAATTTGTAAACTTCAGGAAAATTATTACAATATAAAGTATAATAGTATTGAAATTCATAGCAAGTAGGTTGAAAAACTTAGGGTGTTTTAAGTTTTTATAACGACGAATTGTCAATACCGCGTTTTAAAATAAGTACACCTACACGAGAAACAAAACAATTTATTTGTGTGTATAACTTTTAATTATTATAATACTTTTTATTAAAACAACCTTTCTTTTGAGTTAAACCAAAAACTAAAATAAATGAACATTCAATTCCGCTTAAAACAACCATTATACGTACATATTTATGTTTCCAAATACACCGAAATATAACGAAACAACATTAAGCTGATAAAATAAAAAGGTATTTGAACGAACAACACTCATATCATGCTATATTTCTGAACTTCTTAAATGGGTCGCTTTATTAGAAGCTGTGCTTATTCGAGCCTAGAAACCCAAAGAAATTACACGCCCACGTACGCAAAGTTTACGCACACAACCAAATAATTTTATTCACAGACTGGAACGCAAGAAGCACATAAATTCACTGCTTATCCGCAATGCGATGTGGCGCGAGCGTCGCGCGACTAAGGTGCGTATTCCAGAAGGAAACTCAAGCATTGATCTCTGCTTAAGCATTACTTTAAACTAGTTTCAACCAATCAAAAGGCTTCAAACGAAACATAAGTAGAGCTTGAGTTTTGAGTGACGCATCGAGCGGATATGTGCTCGATGGAGTGACGTTCTGTAATACGGACCTAAGCCTTATTGTAATGTATGTTAGTAGTTTGCACTAGTCCCAATAGATGGCAGTGTTATCAAACTGATTAAAAGTCTCAGTTCTAAGTTTTTAGTATGTATAAATATAAATTATTTTACTGTAGTATATTATAAATTATTATATTTTTATTTTCTAAAAAATATAATAATTTATAATATACTTTATTTATTAGGGTATGCAGTGCTTATCTGCCTCTATGGAGCGCACGCGCCTGCTTGTAAGTGTCTGCAACATATTGCCAAATATCAATGATGTTCCTTTAGTAATTAAAGAGATATAGGACAATTTACCATGACAAAATCACTGTTTACAAAGCAGTCAAATATCACGACATTCTAAAGGAATTGCATGGTAAAATGTATGCCAATAATTAGTGTATTCATTCAACTATTCACATGCAAAATTTCATGTCATTAAATTCAGTAATTAAAGAAAAACAATTAAAATACTGACGAAGCATCGAAAACCTACATAACCCGACTAAGTTCGGATAGCTATAAAAAAGCGGCCGTGCCATATATCTTAAGAACGTTCTTAACCTTCCAATATAGTATTTATTAATATGGTACAGTTGCGTACACAAGCGTTAGGAAAAAATAAAACAATTGCATTTCTTGAATGAAAAATGTTTTTTTTTATAATAACGTCACTATCTACGAGAAAAATAAATCTTCAATTAACAAGTACTTCTCTATTTAAATATCCGTGTACAAACATATTTTTAATTACATATAATGCTTAATTATGTAATTATAATAACGTTAACAAACGCTTGCAACGGCAGCAATAGACTTAAATATGTTTTAACTAAAATAGGTTTAATAAACTATTATGAATAAGGGTAAGTATAATATTTCGAGCTTCAATAAAAATTAAAATCACATCACATAACTGGACTATTCAGTTGTTTATATTTGATCAACATTAAAAAAGTGCTTATAAACTAAAACATTTGTATAAAAAAGGTATTTTCAAGAAATATTTTTAAATGAATAGCAAATACAGTAAATAACCTCAACATTTCTAAGTATGTCTAATATTTTCTAGTTCCAATAATAAAATTACAGATTAACAATCACAGATCAATAAAGTAGACTATTCAGTTGTTTAGGTTTGAGAGTCTGCCTAATATAAAAATAAATCAACATTTAAAAACAGTAGTACTTACTTGTGGTAATTATTTAATTTCCCTGGGGGGGTCTATAGTAAGAATCCGGATCCGTGAAATATTCAATAGAAATTAGCTGTATGAATTTTATTTGCATAAATTAATATATTTAGATTATATCTCAAGTCTCAAGCGCATACTTAAATAAAGTAACTACGTAAATAGTACCTACTTTGTCATAGTCAAATACATTTAAAAAAGTAGGTGTACAAAAATAAATGACCTATAAATTATATCGAAACAATTGTGTTATCACCTATACCAATTCAATACCGGTATTATACTGTAAATTTTGGGATGTTACCCTGTGTTGCTCGAAGGATGTTACCTAAATATATTGCACGGCCGCTTTTTTATAGCTATCCGAACTTGGTCGGGTTATGTAGGTTTTCGATGCTTCGTCAGTATTTTAATTGTTTTTCTTTAATTACTGAATTTAATGACATGAAATTTTGCATGTGAATAGTTGAATGAATACACTAATTATTGGCATACATTTTACCATGCAATTCCTTTAGAACGTCGTGATATTTGACTGCTTTGTAAACAGTGATTTTGTCATGGTAAATTGTCCTATATCTCTTTAATTACTAAAGGAACATCATTGATATTTGGCAATATGTTGCAGACACTTACAAGGTTTGTATAAACGTGAAAATCTAGACCCCAAAGTGCATACTTTAAGAACTATGACCTAAAAAGCGTGTTTTACGTTTATATTTTCATCTTTTTAGTCCTACGATTTTTTCTAAATCTGTTTTGTACACAAATATGCACAAATTCAAAACAACGCATGTAAAAATCTACAGCTCTCTATGTAAGCGCTTTTTATGAAAACTAGCTAATGGGCAAACGTTCGCGCAGCGGAAACTTGAATTTCTCCGAAGTCTATGCATGCACAAATTTTATTCATACATACACAATTACACACAAATACACACTAATTTTTGGACATATCTCTTTTTTCTAAAGTCAATGGATTAAAAAAAGTTCCGCCAGGACAACGTTCGCCCAGCGGAATCAGTTTTTGGTGAATTTCTCCACAATGGCTGCATGCACAAATTTTTTTTTACCATACACAATTACACGACGTCATACACTAAATATCTGCATATTTAAAATCTTTAAATTCAACAACATTCCGCTGCGCGAACGCACACAAATATACCTTATATGTATAATAGTCCATACGTCAAGAGATTTCACATAGATTTCGTGTGGGTTGGATCATTTTTGCAGAAAACGGCCTAATTAGGGTGCGATTTGTCCTTAGGTAGTTAGGGACCAAATATATTTATTTAGCCCTGTTCTGCTTTCACAAAATCTTAACGGCAACGCGAACGGTCAGCGGTCTCGGGTAAGTTCTCGCCGCGTCTGCATAATAAGAAGGCGACTGAATGTACGGACGACAGCATGTTATGCTACCCCAAACTGTCAAATATTCTCTCAATCAACCTTGAGCCTTAATGGTTTTGGGATAAAGTTGAAAATCTAATCTAAAGAAATCTGACAGATTGTAGTAGCTTGATATGCTGTCGTCTACAGACGCCAAAATAATTAGTTAGCAGTTAACATGAACTCCTTGCTTGTTAAAAACTGAGAAAATTTAATGAAATATATCATAAGATTAAGAACATAACACAAACGAGTTCATTCTCCAAATGGTGTAGGCAGTGCGGACCACTTGTGCTTTAGTGGTGCGCTCCGGTATGGGTTGCAGGGGCGACGGCCGCTTCCAGATCACTACATCCCTGCACTGCACTTGAAATCCTACAAATAATATTAACAAAAGAAACTGACGGCATAACACCCGTTACACACAAAAACAAATTTAAAAAAAGTCTAAAATCTTTGAAGTGTATTATAAATGTTTATATGGTAACACGCAACAATCTGTTATAGCCTACGCAATGTCGACCGAAAAATGTTGCTGACATAAACACATTTCAATGTTTTACAAGTCGATAAGGTGTACCATGGAAACGTCTATTGTGGCGGGTTATTCAGTTATACGCCAAAAATCCATGCTATCGTGGATATACGGAATACATGTCAAAGAAAAGAAGTGGGCGTTTATTCAGCCCAATTAAGCTTAGGGTAGATCCCTAAGCTTAATTGGGCTGAATAAACGCAATTTAGATCTCAACCCTATAACTAGCATCTAGGTTAGGGTAGAAAAAGATAATAAAAGATTAATACCGCGTACAGACACTGCATTCTGTCTTCGAATGAATGGAGTGTGTGCTTCTAAAGCTGCGCATCGACTGCGCGTGGCAAACCATCGAACATTGGCTCGCGCGGCGGCCGAGCAATATGAGGACGGTTCCGGCGCGCGCGGCAGCTGGAACATTGGCGCGCTCGAACGTGCCGCGTGGCGAACCAGTTCGTGTCGGTTTTTCGTGGCGCGGCAAAGGAACGTAGTATGACCTTTTACTTAGAGACGCGCGGCAAGATGGATAACGAGAAGTGTCGGCATTTGATTACATTATACGGCTTAAAACCTTACTTATGGAATAGTAAATGCACTGAATATCATAATAAATCTCTAAGAAAGGATGCATGGAATGAAATAAGCGTAGAAATGGGCCTGCCCGTGCCAGAGTTGAAGAAAAAAATGACTACCCTTCTAGCATCTTATAGGAGGGAGAAATCTCGGATTAACAAGAGCCATGTTACTGCTTCCGGTATGTAACTATAGTAATTTATCTACTACATATGTTATGTAGGTAACCATTTCAAATAATATGATGTAATACGCTGACGTGATACGTCCATGGTTGCCGCGCACAAAATGAATGTTAGTTCGGATCGCCTGCCGCGCTATATGAAAATGTGAGCTTTAAATTAGCTCGCACACCAAAACGCAGGTTGCCGCGGTCGAACATGGATCGCGCGGCAGCCGCGCGCATTCGATACGCGGCTTAAGAGATTTCGATTTGTGCATACCTATGTACGTCGCAAAAACCGTAGGTACGCGGCGCAATATGAAGCGTACGTAGAGAATTAAGCATAATTATAATCTAATTTCAACTTACCACTGTCCGAGTTATCCCCCTGGGCATTAGGCCTGTGTGTGACTGTTTTTCTCTTCATATAAGTGGTCTGTACACAAAAATTTTATCGGTCCCTTGTTTGTTTTCTTACAACTAATTTTTTTTCTAATATATAGCTTAATTTCCATGCAGCATAAACATTCACACTTTCTGTAGGCAAACACAACATTTTAAAATAATGTTTATAATTTTAAGAGGATGTTCGCAATGTTCAAAGTGCCAATTCATAGATGAATCTTATATAAATTATAATCCGTTGTTTGTCCTCTATGCGTTCCGAAACCATTGATCAAATTGTGATGAAACTTTGGTTGGGAATTCTGGGGACGCCTGTAACGGTTCTAAAGCAAACGCGGTTGCAACGTAGACAGAGTGTAGCTAGTATTTTATAATAAAAAAACATTGTGTTGGCCAAAGAAAGAGAGAATAAGCGAAATCAAATGAAGTGGCCTGAGAACATTGTCTTAGTGAGATTCACATTTACCTTGGCCGTGTTAGAGACCACTGATAGTCGTCCGTAGACGCCATATTTGCGTTCGTCTTCGGGCCTTAGTGTTCCCATTTTTTTCATGACTAAATAGATCTGCAGGTAACAAAAACGATTAGAATTCAATCGTCCTAAATTGATAGAAAAAATTGTAGAACTGACTCATAATATTTTGTTATGGAATGTAGGTAGGTATACCTTTCCTTGTTGGGTTGGCAAATCATCAAATGACTTCTCCCTCTCTGGGCGGAGCGAAAGAGTGTGTCCGACTTTTACTGACTGAAACCCACCCGTGTTTATGCACTTGCCTGCGCGAGGGCCAGGGCCGCAGTTTCTTTTTTAACCAATCCGTAACCCTGACCCAGGAATGTACCTACCTGGAATGTGCTATGCAACATTTTCTGCCATGCTGCAGCAATATTCTATTTTCTGCAACTTTTGCTATACGAAGCTTGAGATACTTATAAGGCACCTATGTGTGACTAACCTGTTCTAGCATGCCATAACTCCTTATTAGGAAGTCCCTCTGCGCCAACAAGTTGACTCTTTCGCGTTCTTCTTTCTCCACGATAGGATCAGGCTCGAATGAGCACAGCACGTATGTAGGCTTGTACTCGGCCACCTAATTCGCAAAAATATACAAAATCATAACGCATTGTGTAGATCAAACTAAGTCTATCACAACAATATGGATGTACCTATCCAAGATACCTTGTATACATCCATATTGTTGTGATAGAAAATCAAAAAAATAATAAATAATTAGTCCGTATATAAAAAAAAATAATAATTAAGACCCTTATTTTTATTTTGTCGAAATTACCAAAAACTACTGAGATATAGCGTATTAAAGTTATGGAGTGGGGGCTAATTACGTCACGCCGTGGTATATTTTGTACAATTTTTTTTTTGATATGGCGTCTCGTAGGTGGCCATTAGAGGCCGTAACTACTTAACTGGACTTTCCTGTGGATGCCTTAATTAAAAATTAAAGCCTCCAGCCAGGGGCACTTAAAACTAACTTAAAATTAGGCGACTACGCACTAAGGGCACCACCTGTGGGGTACGAACCTCGGCTTAGGGCGTCGCTAGAGAGGACAGCAGGGGACGGCTGGATCGAAAGTTATACTTAATAGTTTGATGACCGCGGCGTTTCCTAGTACTAGCTCTGAGAAGAAACGCCGAAACAAACTCAGAGGTTATTGTTGGGAAATTATGATATTACTGGCTCAGCTGCGGCGCGGGCTGGCCTTCATCGGACAAGGGACGGGGGAGGGGATTACTACGTGGATCGCGTCGCGGTGGACCTCGGCGGCGAGGTCGGTAGGTCGGTCTGTGTTTGGTACAACGGCATGACGTCATGCGACATTTCTAAGCGTCATCTTCTTATGTATTTGAATGAAAGAAAAAAATAAAAAATACGTATTTAATATTGTTTTATAAATCTATCTGATGGACACAAATTTTTTTTTAGTATACTACCCAATTACCTATGACGTTCTTCTGAATTAGACAGAGAAGGCTTACGAAATCAAATATTTTTTGTGCAAGTAGGTAAGTACGGACGACAGCATGCCAAGTTACCCGAAACAAAAAACGAAAATGACAAATATTCCAATCAACCTTAAGCCTTAACGTTTTGGGGATAATGATGAAAATCTAATAAAGAAATCTGACAAATTATTGTAGGTAGCTTGATGTGCTGTTGTCTGTACTACATGGTTTACAATAGATGCTTTAATAATAATATTAGTGCGCTGTATTCTGCTTTCAAGCATACCTACAAATAGATACTAATCACACAATTAAAATGTAAACCAACAAATTAAAAAATATATAAATATTTATGTATTAAAAACTAAGTTGACATTCTTTATTTTCGGGAAATTTTATTGCATAGTCCGTTAATATTGCATTGACACCTTTTCATATATTACTGGATGTATCATGAAATTAGATATTATTTCCGAGGTGTCCAAAGTAATAGATATGTGTGTACTCGTGACTGTACCTACAGCATAAAATCCTATACACTATTTTCATCATCAATCATCCGAAACACGCCTACAAAAGGCCTTTCCAAAGGGGTTTAAGGTTTTTGCTACCGTCACTAGAGATCGACGATGACGGTTCAGTTGTAAAGGACTTGGCCTATAGTCTATTCGGTTAAGTTTATTTAACATTTATGACACAAACAAGTATCCTCCTTTCGTCTGGAAACCAACAATAAGGAAAGATTCTATAGTTACTAATATGTAGTCGTCTCGTCTGTAATCTGTGCTAATATTATAAATCGGAATTTGTTTCTTTGTTTGTTCCGCTTTCACGCCGTAACTACTGAACCGATTGCTTTTAAATTTTGCAGAGGTTAAGTTAGAAGTCAGGATTCAATAATAGGGTGCTTTGTATCCCGGAAAACTTTGATATTCCCGAGGGAAATCTAAAAAGTGCGATAAAACTGAATTTCACGCGGGCGAAGTCGCGGGCGGAAAGCTAATTAAAATTAAATCACTAACCGGTTGCAGTGAAAGAGACGGTTTGGTTGACAACTTTTTCTCTTTATCGTCTTTGTTATCTTTGCGTTTCTGATCTTTTTCCACTCGAACTTTAGATTTTGTGGTTTTCTCCGTAGCAACAGTGGCGGCGGTAGCAGCAGTAGCAGCAGTTGTCGTGGAACTTGCTTCTTCGATGGACTTCTTATCGCCTTCTTTAATTGCTTTAGGCTGCGATGGTTTCTTCAGAGCTTCCGCTTTGGCTTTCGTTTGCTGTGTTACAAAGGACAGCATAGACTTTTAATGTTTTTTTTTTAGGTTTCATATAGAATGTCGTAATAAAGTTCGTGTGTATAATAGTGGATAGTGTAGTACCTGAAACTCCTCGCGTTGCAAGCGTGTGCAGTCGCCGCGGGCTCGAGATGAGGCCGTGCCTGTGTATAGTGAGCCCGACGGCTGCTGGAAAAGCGACGCGTACTGCTCGCCGACCGGGTAGACACGTCTGTTGATATTATAACACGAAAATCTACCATATTCTATTAGCGTTTGGAACATCATGAATATTTTTAGGGCTGAGATACTAGTTTCCCAAATTCACTTTCCACATTTTGTAGCTCAGAAATATCCTTCACTAGAGTGAGAAAGAAGCAGTGCCAGAACAGGCCCGCAACGGCTGCATTTCCATCAAAGAAATTTAAACTTTAGTATCGTTTTTTTAGCTCTTACAACACATGCTCGCACATCTCTAGAGCAAAAAGGTCACATGAAAGCAGTAGAGAACAGGCGTTTGCGAGTTATCTTTACCGCTCTTTTGAAGTGCCTATTTAATAAATTACAGAAGGAAGAGGGGGAAATGCTCTGTGATCTGAGTTCCTATGTTTTACTATAAAAGAACTTCCCTTTCATTGTCATGGTAGGTATGTCTACAACGTTATTTTTTGTATACTTATGCGAAACCATAAACACGTGTTCAATATTTTGATGTGACAACGTCTTATAAATTGGTTTGCCGGGTGACACTTCAAGAAACTGCGTTACGCTCCCCGCTCACGTTATGCGCTCACAATGAGAGCGAGTGAGAGGCACGCGTCCCTTCCACTCGGGCATGGTTAGCCCGCCTAAGAGCGAGAGAGACAGACATAAATAAAAAGTGAAAGGCACGCAAGTGCATAAAAAAAAAGAAGAAACTTCTTCGGAGCTACTAGGCAAACATGATGTGGAAGGATATGTTTGATTCTATAAGTTTGATGTTATTGACACTTAGTTAAGTCCATCTCCAATTTTAGTCAGAATTCTCGAATACAGCTCGTCAGTTTGTCGAATGAATATTCACATTAAAATTATTTTACCACTCAAAGTCGTTGTCACGTAAAACTTTCGCCCGTATACCGACTTTACAGGCAACCAATTTTTTATGTAAAGAATTTATGTACAAAATTTCTATAATTCTATAAGTTTTGAGCTTGTCATGTTACTTGGTTGTCCCTACAAAAATATGGTCAACGAGCCGCTCGCCCGCTCGCGCCTACAACGGCGCGGCGCAGCGGGGACCCTAGGACACCATGTTACGTTGGAGTTGTTGTGCGCTCGGTACCCACACTGCATCATTCTTTTAATATATTTGGGAATAAATATAATATGGTGTAAAAATTATTAGTATCCATGCAGTTGTTTATTCTGAACTATATTCAGGTTTCGTATAATAAAGAAAAAATAACTTTGTACAGTGCAGTGATCTTATCACACATAGACACAGACACATATTATAAGGGGTATCGTATTAGCCAGTATCTGGTTGTGGAGGTCAGACAGGCAGCCTCTCCATGTAAAATACTGGTGTTCCGCTGCATCCGGTTTAAGACTGGAAGCCGATATAGTTGCAAAAAGTCTAGGCTAGTCTATGATGTGTTTAATGCAGTGAGTGGCTACCAAGACTATCTATTATGGACCTTAGTTTCACCCGTTTACTATAACTTAAACATATTATGAAATCTGAAACGCCAGTATCTAATGATAGTCCCAAAGAAAAATGAAACTACACAATTTATATAAAAATGTTACACGTGTATTAAATCTTAAAATAGATTTCTTTTTTTATTACGTTGATAACATGGTATGTACCTAAAATTTCCCAGATGCGTTTCCTCCCACTGTATTTGTGTTTGCCAAGGACTTTTTTCTGGTTCCTTCTCTTCGGTCGGTGCGAATTCTGCAAACCTGCAATATTTACGTATGACTATTGAAGAAATACCTACGTCATTCGTTTTTAAGAGTACACGTACAAGGTTCTGGCAAAATCTGACTATTCGAATACACTCATACAATCTCGAGTAGGTAAGTAGGTGCAGCCTGTTCGCAGTTAATTTACGTCTGAAAGTCAGTAAGTCAATAGCAACCTTATCGTAACATCAATAAAGGTCATTCTGATTTGATTATGATTCAAAATCAGAGGCAAAATAGCTGTGAAAGGACTCACGATTTCGAAAGTCGTACAGTGAAGCTACGCCGTAGCTGACGCTGTGCTAGCTTAGCTCACATTGTGTTGCGATCGTTACCTTATTTTTCTAAGTAGTTCATTACATGGACGTAGCCACACTGTGGTAAGATGGGGCGCTTGCCCCACTCTGGCTTTGATCTATCATCATCATCATCAACCTTTTTATCGTCCTACTACTGGGCACAGGTCTCTTCTCATACATAGAAGGATTGAGCGTAATCACCACGCTTGCTCAATGCGGGTTGGCAATTTCAGACTTAAAAGTCCAGGTTTCCTCAAGATGTTTTCCTTCACCTTGTAATCAGTCATTGATATCCAAGATATACTTAGAAAAATGCCTAACTGTACTCTGATCTATAAGGTGCCTCACCCTGAGCTCAAGGCTGGGTACGCCCATGGTTCATTATACTAACTTATTGGTTTGTAGGAGCCGGTCTCGTATCCTTTTACGGTCTTCCTCCAGGACTCGTCTCTTGTCGCATTGCCATATATTGAGCATAGTGAAGGTGTCAGTCAATAGCCCTTCCTTCACTTCGCGGTCCAACTGCGTATCCGTGTGAAAACTCGGCGAGTGATTCACCTAAAGGCAACAAAAAATAGTAGATTGTTAGCCGAGGGTGGAAAGAATCAATTCCCGAGGTATTTAGGAATTGATTCTTTTACCCGTGTTAAACACTCTACTTTTCATTTCGAATATGAGGAAAACAACTATTTTTTTAATTCCGTCACAGATACATAACAGATTGGTACCCCGCTAATTTAAACCGAATTTTTAAATTTTAAATATGGAAATAACCACGTTATTGTTGCGACCATGGAATTAATAAGTAGGTACTATCGTACTTCTTAATTCTATGTTTGCGATCTATTTCGCTCAATGAAGTTTGCGCTAAGTTCACACTGGCTGTTTAAAAACTCACATTGCCGCTGCATTTTTTTTTATTAGTTTTTGTTACACAAATTTCTTCTCAGCTGACAGCAGTTCTATTTTTAAAGTTCATTCCGACCCTTAGGTGGAAAGTAATTTGTATGAGTTTTTCCCGCTCTATGGAGGGAAATAGCACTTTCTACCCAACAATCAGATCAAGAAAATACTACTTTCCGAATATGAGAAATGAAAAATATATTACAATGGTATTCTTTAACGGATTTGTTACAAAGCTTTTTTTATATAATTATAATCTAGTGTTTGACCGCAATCCCGCCTGATGTTCAGTAGTGAGGCAATTCTTGATGGTAGGAGGAGCTAGTTTATGAATAGCCTCTTCAGACGGTAGTTGAGCGAGGTGTTGCAATGTTAAACCCAATAACACGATCCCAATCTAACGATGTTGCGCCAAGGAAGATTTGGACACCCTCCACGACCAGTCTCCCGTCACAACAATATTTGGCACATCGTATTCGCCACACATCGACCCGTCCTCCGTACGGCTTCACCAGACATCATGCCGGAACACGACGAATCGCTTGGCGGCAAAACATCTAATTTGGTGCAGTAATTTTTCACACCATAGTTGGTGCCAGTAAAGTAAGGCGCGATCTATTAAGTCCATTCCCAACAATATTGATCAATATTTCAATTCCTATCGATAGTGGCTTTAGGTTGGCTATCAAGATTTAAACTAGATATGTAATAAGTGCTTACTTCCAATATATAGGGATGTAGCTTATGATCTAGAAGAATATCGAAGCCTAGTATTTCAAAACAGGCGTGTACCTGCAAAATAGCAATGTAATGATTACAATTACAAATAATTAAGACATATTTAACTATGTATGCCTACTTACATGAATGGCTGAAAATTATCTAGCTACTGCTAACATAGAAAATAAAGAATGAGAACTGTTTGCTATCAAAGCCTCGAAAGAAAGACTGTTGACTAAACTCCTGTTTTATCAAGGGCTTCAACGATATGAAATAGAGATTTTTATTGGCTAGCTGTTAAAGATAGGCATAGCATATATGCCTTACAATGAAGCAACTTTGAACTTTGCCATACAGAAAAATGAAAATAACTTTATAGAAGATTCATTATTATAATTATATGAATGAATATATTTTATGTATTATATGCTTTATAATATAAATGTTGATAAAATGTAGCTTACGTCCATAGATAACAAGTAAATAGATAGTGATTCTGATCTAATAAAGGCCAGTTTGGACAAATTCTACTCGTAAAAGGTAGGGCCGCTACCCTTTCAGGGTAAATCCTGATTGTTCATACTAAGTATTCTAAGGGAAGGACAACATACAACTTCAAGCATAGGGCATTCAAAATCTACAGTTACCTAAATTGCTTACTCAACGGTTACCAATACACTCAATTTTTTCAAAATTTAATTTGTACTTAAAATGCCATTACAATGCCATCTGAAGCTCAAACAAATATAAAACTCAAAAGAACCATGTCATGCGAGGGGAAACACGCGTGGTAACTGTGCTTGAGTATCGGCCACGCCGATATTATCGTCTTCACTATGACTTGGTCTATGGAGTGCCACAGTCTGTCCAAGTCCACACCTTGAGATAGCAGGATCTTGTTCAAAGTCGATATCTTGCTGATGAATGGAAATTCATCGTGACTTTAGATTCGATTAGATGGGCAGGTGTCAATTAGGCTACGTGTTACATGTGACTGGATATGGGGAAAAAACTTCTTTTCCACGATTCTCGATTTCCGTAAAATATTTGCAACTTAATTTCGTCTAATATAACAGGCATAGAAAAGAAGTTTAAGTATATTTATTTTCAAAGTACGACCAGGCATTTGATATGATTTGATACAATCACCTTCTAAAATCAGTAGTTAGATAAGATACAACTATTAGCATAGAAAGATTTTCTCACCGTTTGCTGCCCGCTTCAGAATCATATACGTAAGTGCGGCTGTGTTTGTTCAATGCGTAGTTAGTCAGGTGCATGAACACATTAGTCGTGTTATTCACATTAGGATCAGCGTATCGACTCGTTGCAAACCTTTGGGAGAATTTATTAGTAATAAGGGTGGGTCATAACGGTGATTTCGTTTTAAAAAATGTAAGAGAGACCATAGTACGAATGTTGCGCTATAGGCAGTTTCCTAATGGGGCGAAGCCAATTTTGTAGCATTCAACGCCGTCAAAACACAAGCGTGTCTATTCACCGCCAAAAGAAGCGCGTTCACCTTGGCTCCTACTTTTCGGAATGTATACCTTCAGCTTTTGGCAGTTGAGATTTCCTCGAACCTAAACTTTGGGCGGTTCACTGCGTCTAAAGCCAAGGTGGCTGCCAGGAAACTTGGCGTTATTGCAAAGGTCCGGCGGTACTTCACAACAGGTTCTTCACCAATGTTATACAAAGCACAGGTCTGTTCGTGTGTGGAATACTACAACCACATTTGGGTGGGTTGGTGTTGCAAAATGCTTCCTGGGAACTTTGGATTCGGTGGAGAGCTGTGCGAAGAGGCTAATTGGCGATCCAGATTTGGTTCAAAACGGTTTCCAAAGCCTGGAGCACATGCGAAGACAAGCCGGTGTTTTATAGGATGCATTTTGGAGAGTGCGAAGGAATTGCATGACATAAAAACAATAGTAAATGTAGACAAAGTAGTATTAAATAAAAATGTGTAAAGAGACATTCAGAAATCATCATCATCATCAACCTTTTTTTTATCGTCCCACTGCTGGGCACAGGTACCAGGTAATATCTCCCTTTAATGTAATAGCGAGGTTTCTCAGGGCAGTACACTTGGTCCTCTCTTATTTCTACTTTGATGACTTTAATTTGAATTCGTGTATTAATGTAGGTACCCTTTTTACAAATGAACAAATTGAAAATTGACAGCCTCCGTGGCGTAGCGGTAGCAGACGCGCCCCGAGTTCGATCCCCGCACAGTGCAAGTATTTGTATGCATGAATATGAATATTTGTACTGGTCTGGTCGTGCCTCGGAAAGCACGTTAAGCCGTTGGTCCCGGTTGCCCTACAAACATCTAGTGGCAGTCGTTACGGGTTGTTGGAGCCCTCAAAAGTCCTACAATTGGTCTAACTGCAATGCTTCGATGTCGAGTTCGGGTTGTGGAGGTCAGACGGCAGTCGCTTCATGGAAAATGTCGAAGTTTAGCCATATCAGCAGTTGGACTGGTAAAGCGAACCCCAGACTCCAAAGCTGAAAAGGCTTCGGATGCGACTGGGATTAACACTGGGATGATGATGATGATAACTCTTTTTACAAATTGAATATATTTATTTGGGTGCTGGACATACCTTACAAGGCCCTCATTATAGACAAAAATTCGGAGGGGATCACACGACGTTATAAGAGTGTATACTCTAATGTCGAATTTGTAACCATCCACCAAGTATGGCTTAGAAAGATACACCTGCAAGTGATTATATTCGCTAATGTTGTTATTATAGAATTATACAATAATATAGAAATCGTTGTGACACAACGTGAAATCGTTGTTACCGCGATTATAGTTCTAATGGCCAACAGTGCAACCTAAAAAGGTACTAATTAAGTATATGATTTAAAAATTTATCAATCTGAGTGTTGAAGAAGAAGAGTGTTGGTTGAAGTTACCTGACAAATAAGCTTGTCTGTAGGTTTGATTTCTTTGAGGGACTTCGTCAAATAGATGCCCCGTCCTTGACTGCCACATTCTGGTTTTATAATAAACGTCTTATTTTTACGTGATTTACTGTAGTTTAAGGCTTCACCAAAGCTGAAAGAGCATTATTTTTTCAATACAAGATACACTTGAGACATATCTAAAATTTTTATTTTATGCAATTCATAAAATATTAAGAAATTCTTACTCTGCAGGCAAGCACCAAGTTTTTGGGAAAAAGTTGTATTCCTTTGGATATATTTTCTGCATTCTGTTTAGATTACGTGCTAGCAAGTCTTTTCTGAAAATACCATGACGTATAAAATCAAGAAACACAATTGATTTAATATACCTACACTGCATATTACAATCTTCACCTGCAGATTTCTAGCATGCCAGGGAAATGGTTGATACGCTGAAATCGCTTCATTTCTTTCGCTCTTTCGACAGAGACACTCATGTCAGTCCAGTAGAAATTCCAAGCATCGTCTTCGGAGACTTCTCGCATTCCAAAGGCACTGGCAACTTTGCGTATTGATTCATATCGGCAGTTCGTTAGACATATTGATATTTGGGATCTGCTATGGCAAAAAGAAACATAAATAATTTATGATGATAGTGAATGATGTGTCTAATTTGGAAGACCCTTATTGAAGTTCTGTCATTATAGGGGGCTAGTGTGGATTTGGACGGAATGTGGTGACTAGGGGTTGATTGATATTTCGGGTTCTGGAAAAAGAAAATTAAGTGTTAAAAGTAGACCTTAAATACCTCCTTCTTTTCTTTTTCTTGCGTGTTGCTTCTACAGGTATAATGGGTGCAGTTTGTGAAGTTGGTTGGGAAGTGTCATCTTCACCGCTAAACTTGGTGTCATAGCTACGCATTAGCATAGAAGCTATGGTCTCAGCTTGTTCTTTTTCCTCTTTGGCTTGCTGATCAGTTACTGCTTTCGCATCTGCAGGATAGAGAAGCCACTCGTCTGTAAAAAAAGAAATGTTTTACTAATAAATTATGTTATGTATGAAGTAGGTACTTGTTATCTTATTATAATGAATAAGTTATGCAATGTAGGGTAGGTGTTATATTTGCCACTTCTCAGCTACCTAGCAATAAACATGGAGTGATTTCTGTAAATGTGTTTTCTTAAATACAATAGTGGCGACGATTCGTAAAATAAAGTACAATGGAGAGGAAAAGTGTAAAATTTAACGAGTTTTATCCGCAGACGGATAATTGGGACAATTACTTTGTTAGATTGAAATATTGTTTGGAGGCGAACAATGTGATGACAGATGCAGCTAAAAGGGCTAACTTTTTCACAGTGTGTGGTGCACAAGTTTTTGAAACAGTTTTAGCCTTAATTACACCGAGAAAATCTAGTGAAGTGACTTTTGATGAAATAGAAAATATTCTAACCAAACATTACAGTCCGAAACCGAACGAAATATCAGTTTCATACAAGTTTTATAAGCGGGATCAAAAATGCGACGAATCAGCGTCCGACTACATCGCGCAATTGAGGAAGATCAGCGCGGGCTGCAACTTTACTGATTTGGAGCGTATGCTGCGCGACAGGCTTGTGTGCGGCATGAGTGATCACCGGTTACAGTATGAATTACTGAAGCGGAACGACCTAAGCTATCAGGACGTCACCGACGCCATGCTGTCAGCAGAGAGTGCAGGTCGGGACCTGCGCATGATCGCGGGCGCCGCGGGTAGCAGCGCCGACACTCACGGCGGCGCCGACACGTCGCTGTTACCGGGCGGGCCGGAACCCATGGACATCAACGCCGTGCAGTTAAAGAAGAACAACAGTGTTATGCGTTTTTGTTATCGTTGTGGCGATAGACATTCTAATGACTGTCGTTTTGTTAATGCTGTATGTAGATATTGTAACAAGAAAGGTCATATAGAAAAAGTGTGTATTACGAAAAAGAAAGCAGCTAAACTTAATTATTGTAACGAAAATAAGGGTGATTCTGATTTAAACGGGATTTGTTGTTTCGGGAGTTCTAAACATTTAGTACAACCATACAGAGTTAAAATTATGTTGAATTACACACCGGTGACTATGGAGATTGATTCAGGTGCCAGTTTTTCTCTTAAAAACGAACGAACGTGGCATTCATTGCGTGGTAATCGATCGCGTGACACATTGCGTCCAGCACCACTGAACCTGCACACTTGGACAAAATCTCCAGTGGCACTTATTGGACAGACAATGGTGCGCGTGCAATACAATAACATATCGTGTAATTTAAATATCATTGTAGCTAGGGGTATGGGTCCTAATTTCTTTTGAAGGAATTGGTTTCATCCTCTCAATATTGAATTAAGCGTGAACACTGTGTCTCACGAGCTTGACGATTTTTCATCTGACGTCATCGTTGCGAAGCATAGTGAAGTCTTTAAAGAGGGACTTGGTTCTTACCGTGGAACCCTGTAACAGTTAATTTATTACCTGACGCTACACCTAAATTCTTAAAGGCTCGCCCTGTGCCGCACGCTTTGAAGGAGAGAGTAGAAAAGGAAATTGAACGTTTAGTACAAGAAGGGGTTATTCGTCCTATATCGTATGCAAAATGGGCAACCCCTGTGGTACCAATTATTAAAAAGTCAGGCGAAGTTCGTCTTTGTGGGGACTACCGAAGTACAGTCAATCAGGCTACCGAGTCTGACACATATCCGATGCCGACGGCAAGCGAGGTATTTGCTACAATTTCGGGTGGTAAATTCTTTACTACGTTAGACTTAAACAGAGCTTATACACAAGTGACTGTAGATAACGACACAGCTAAGCTATTAACACTCAACACATGCAAAGGTTTATTTACCATACATAGATTGGCTTTCGGTGTAAAGGCATGTCCGGGTATTTTTCAGCGGTTAATGACATCGTTGCTAGCAGGCATTCCAGGTGTTGCAATACTAATTGATGACATCATAGTCAGTGGACAAACCGTTCAGGAGATGAGCCAGCGGTTAGACACAGTTCTAAATCGGATCAAACTTGCTGGATTACGACTAAATAAACACAAGTGTAAATTCGCCAAAGAACGAGTTGAATTTTTGGGATTTGTAATAGATGCATACGGTATTCATCCGGCACTGAGTAAGGTGGAGTCCATATTGAAAACACCTGAACCTAAGAACGTACGAGAACTGCAAGCGTGCCTCGGGTTATATAACTTTTATGAACGGTTCATACCACATAAAGCGACCGTCCTCGAACCGCTTCACCGTTTATTGGACCGATCAAAAACATGGCAATGGACTGAGGTTGAACAAAAAAGCTTTGATACGGCAAAGCGTTTACTGTCATCAGACAGGACATTGATACATTACGATTTAAGCAAACCTTTAATACTGACGTGTGATAGTTCCGAATATGGGGTGGGTGCAGTGTTAGCACACGTCATGGAAAACGGAACTGAACGCCCGATTGCTATGGGATCCAGGACACTACACACACATGAGCGACGATACTCGCAACTCGACAAAGAAGCAACATCAATTATGTTTGGCATACAGAAGTTTCACAATTATCTAATGGGCAGATCTTTCACTATTGTTACAGACCACAAACCTTTGCTTGGTATTTTTGACCCTAAAAAACCTATGCATAATGTCCTATCACCGCGTCTAACAAGAATAGCAATTACACTCACGTCACATGATTATAATATTATACAATATGTAAAGAAAACCCTGTCCGATCCGTGAAGTTATTGTTAGGTATCGTTAACTGATTCTAATAATGCCTATAAAGCCGGGCTAAACTTAAAAAAAATCCCCAAAAAAAAAATATTATTTCGAAAAAGCGAGGTAACTTAATGCATGTGCGATAGGCAACCCGATAGCCCCGCCCCCCTTCACCCGCGCATACATGCGCGGGTGAAAGGGGGCGGGGCATGCGGCTCGTGGTCGCATGGCTATTCGCTCCGCCACAAATGGTGTTGTCAGTTTTTTAAAAATTACTAAATTTCGGGGAAATTGGAATTAATATCCGGGAAAAAAAGATTATTTCAAAATTCATTATTATTGTTACTGTGATGATTATGTAAAATTTTATATTATATTTGGTCAAGTGTTTACCTAACCTTTATTATCCTTATGGGTCGGACAGGGTTTTCTTTACATATTGTATACAGACCAGGGACACAGATTGGTAACGCCGATGGACTCAGTCGCTTACCGCAACCAGTACCAGAAGAACCTGAATTGCAGGTGGGAGATATTTTACTAATGGCAGAAACCTGCGATGACTTTCCAGTCGACGTTAACGATCTAATTGTAGCGACCAAGAGAGATAAAACGTTATCACGTGTGGTACACCATATGCTGAACGGTTGGCCTCCTAAGGTGACCGACGAAGAATTACGACAATATTGGCTACATCGTGCAGAGCTGTCACTACAAGACGACTGTGTTGTGCTAGGCTGTCGTGTAGTGGTGCCACCAGCATTACGTCAAAGAATGTTACGAACGTTACATAAAACACATAGTGGCATAGTACAGACAAAAGCAATGGCTCGAAGCTACGTTTGGTGGCCAAATATTAACAACGACATAGAAGCCTTTGTACAAGGCTGCAATATTTGTTTGGAAAACAGACATATGCCGCCTAAGACTACTTATGAATGGGTAACACCCAATAAACCGTGGTCCAGGATCAACGTTGATTTCGCTGGTCCATTTCAGAATAAAACTTTTCTAATCATTGTAGATGCGTACTCTTGTTGGCCAGAAGTTTTTATAGTCAACAATATGACGTCAGAAACAGTAATTCGGCACCTCAGAAATATATTTGCAACTCATGGTTTATGTGAGACATTAGTTTCAGATAATGGAACATCATTTGTTTCAACAGAAATGAATAATTTCTTAACTGCAAATAAAATACGACATGTAACTACAGCACCTCATCATCCTGCCACAAACGGTTTAGGCTAGCAGAAAGAATGGTGCAAACAGTAAAAGACAAGCTACGAAAAATGGAGGGCATACCTTGGGACCTTAGATTACCGAGGATGTTATTGGGCTTACGAGTGGCTCCTTGCAGTACTACGCAAAAAAGTCCGGCAGAACTACTAATGAATAGGAAGCTTAGAACACTTCTCAACACTATACATCCAGATAATATCAGAAGTGAAAAGACATATGTGCAAATAGATAAAAACCAGAATAAGAAGCATGGAGAGACCACTATTGGTCAAAATGTGATGTACAGGAATTTTAGCGCTGGACCAAGATGGTTACCAGGCGTTGTTAAAAATAAGGAAGGCCCATCTAGTTACAGAGTGGAAACTCAGAAAGGCGACATAGTAAATAGACACATTGACCAAATTATTAAAATCCAAGGATCTAAAGAGGCAACAGAACAAAGTAGTAGCAATAGCAATAAAGATAGTTATGGATCAGGTGAAAATGTTAATTTAGGTGAACATGAAGAAGAACAAAATACAGAAAATATTGAAAGTCAGGATATGATAGATTCCAAGCTCAGAGAAATGGGAAGAAATGTTGGGAATCCCCAGCACATCAGGAACAGAACCAATATATCCTAGTAGGAGATTTAGAAACAGGTCACACACATTAGGTGATGCTTAAGTTTTGATATTAGTAATAATTAGTTTCATTCATTTATGTTATTATAGTGGTAAGATATTTTGTAGGATATTATGTACTCTTAAGGGAAAGATATGTTATGTATGAAGTAGGTACTTGTTATCTTATTATAATGAATAAGTTAAGCAATGTAGGGTAGGTGTTATATTTGCCACTTCTCAGCTACCTAGCAATAAACATGGAGTGATGATTAGCAGATAGGCGGTGAAGGTTATACATGTGCTTTTTTTGTGTGATATTTTTATTTTGATTTTAGTGTCATTGAAAAGTGTATCTACAATCAAGATAGATATTTATTGTTTGTGTTGTTCTGTAAGTGTGTTTTGTGTTCCTATTTTCGTGGTAAGTCTCTCCCGTAGGCATGATGCCTACGGGTAAAAAACCCCCTGATCCCCCGGACCCTCCTGATAAGTTATTCGACCTCACTCCTGTCTTGACCATAACTCCTCCCCATGGAGATCAATTTTCAGACATGGACTTGGAAACCAACCAAAGAAAAAGACCCGCTCAATCTCCCCCGGCATCCTCCTCTTCCATCCCTCCGAAATTGTCTAAAAATACCATCCGACAATATTATACTGCCAGAGACAATCCACCATACATCGTCCACGTCTCACTTAAAGAAGAACAGACAACCGGTACATCTCTCCACCCTATTAAGTTTGGCATGCTTCTTAAAAAAAATAACATCAAAAGTGTTCTGCTAGATGGAGTTAAACGCATTGGTCGTAACAGAGTCTCAGTGCAGTTTAGGTCTGTTGAGAATGCTAACAGTTTTTTAGTTAACCAGGCTATTTCCCAAAATTATGACACCTCAATCCCCCAATTCCACATTACTCGTAAGGGTATTGTAAGGGATGTCCCATCTGACTGGACAGATGAAGAAGTAATGGAAAATATTAAAGTCCCTGATGGCTGTGGCCAAATTATTAAAGTGCGTAGGTTAAATAGGAGACAAGTCACCGAGAATATAGTAGAATGGAAACCCACTCAAACGGTTGTCTTAACTTTCGATGGACAAGTTCTGCCTAAGAGGGTGTACTGCTTCTATTCTGCCCTTAATGTTGAGATTTATGTATATCCCACCATCCAATGCTACAACTGCTGCCGCTTTGGTCATACCCGGACTAAATGTCGTTCTAAGCCCCGTTGTTTTAAGTGTGGACATGATCATCCAGGGGATGGCTGTGATGTGGACCAGGACAATGCCTTCTGCATTTCTTGCTCCGGGAACCACTTTGCGAACTATAATGGATGTCCTGAACTGGGCCGCCAAAAATCAATAAAGGCTGCAATGACAGAACGGAACATTTCCTATATGGAGGCTAGTAAGATCTTCCCTCCAGTAACACGTTCCTATGCAAGTGCAACTAAGTCCGACCGTAAACCTCCTACCACATCCTTTTCCTCCTCCCCACAATCGCCTCCACCACCACTCTCACAGTCTAGGGTCCCCGTCCGTAAACCTGTCTTCCTCAAAACTAAAACATATGCCCCCCTCTCCCCAAGTTATGATGTCAAAGCTCACCAAGCACTTGTCCAAAATTATTCCTTCTCTCCGTCCAGAAATGGTTGTGCATTCCCAGAGGATGCAAACCAATATAATGAAAGCATTAATAAAAGTAAACGGCCCAACACTCTCAACTTACTTGATATATTATCAAACTTATTAACTTAAGTAATTTCCAATCCACAATCAAATATACCTGACCACGTTGCCTTGAAACTTATATCTGTTCTTGAATTTTTAAATAATGGCTCTCCCATTGACTTGTCTACAGTGGAACGCGAGGAGCGTTACACATAAAAAGCAAGATCTTATACATCTTATTAACAAATATAAACCCTCTGTCTGCAGCATTGCTGAGACATGGTTGTCCCCAAACAATAATTTTAATATTCCCTATTTTAATTGTATCCGGCATGATCGCCCGGATGGTTATGGAGGTTGCGCTCTGCTCATCAATAGCAAACTTGCATTCACACAAATTCCTCTTCCCCCTGTCGGAGGCAACATAAATGGTGTGGCCATAAGGGCTGAGGATATAATTTTTTTCTGTTTTTATGTTGCTCACCCTCAATTGAATGACCTTAGTCTGATCAAAAATATTTTAAGTAGTGTTAAGGGCCCTTCGCTTATATTAGGTGACTTCAATTGTCATCACTTCCGTTGGGGTTCAAATTTCTGTGATAATTTTGGACTAGGGCTAGTAGATATATTAGATGATCTCAATTTATGTATTATAAATGATGGTAGAGCCACACGCAGATCTTCTCTTGGGCAAACCAATAGTAGCTGTGTGGACTTAAGTATCTCCTCCTCTAATTTGGCCAGTTTATTCCATTGGATCCGGTTAGATGTAACATTTGGTAGTGACCACTATCCTATCATTGTCAAAATCCCATCCAAATTCATTCCTAATGAGACCTTAACACCTTTGTTAAAATACAGACTAGACTCTGCAGACTGGGATAAATATTCCAAATTCCTAGATACCCTTGTTTCATCCCTTCCCCCAATCAGTGCTAACAACGCCTCAGATAGCTTCATCCATTTCTCCAACAGCATATCCCACTCAGCAGATGAGTGCATCCCACATAAAAATTCCACAACTGGCAAAATACCTTCCCCACCATGGTGGGATAGTGAGTGTTCCCTAATGGTCAAAGCTAGAAAGGATGCTGAAAGGGCCTTTAACCTCAACATGACCTTAGAAAACCTATCTGCTTTTAATTTGATTATGGCCAAATCTCGTAAGCTATTTAGAAAAAAGAAAAGAGAAGGCTGGAGGTCTTTTTGCCATTCCTTGAGTCCTTGTTCCCCCCCTGGAGTCGTTTGGAAGAAACTTAAACTTTTCCGAAAAAGTTTCTCATCAACATCATCTCCCACTATGTCCAGAGAAATTGGATCCCAATTTATATCAAAAATTGCCCCTGACTATGTACCCTCTATTGAGGAATCTGGATCTAGCCCTAGTGGGTCAATAATGTCATCAGACCCATTGGATCGGCCATTCTCCATCAGTGAATTAGAATTAGTTCTAAAACATGTTAAAGATTCTGCCCCGGGAGTGGATGGATTCCCTTATTCTTTTCTGGCCAAGTCTGGTTCTAAATGCCGTGCATATTATATTGAACTTATTAATTTCTGTTTACATACGGGTTTTATACCTCCTGAATGGAAAGTACAAATAGTTGTCCCCATATTGAAACCCAATAAAGACCCTGGAGACCCTTCATCTTTTAGACCAATTGCTTTATCATCCATATTACTAAAAATCTTCGAACACCTTATCAAAAACCGCCTTGAATGGTTTGTGGAACATAGGAGGCTCCTGCCGCGGACTCAGTTTGGCTTCAGGAGGGGATTGGGTACGGCTGACAGTGTCAGCCTCCTCACGTCTGAAATCCGTTTATCCTTTAGTCGGGGTGAGTCGGTGGTAGCGGTCTTCCTAGATATATCAGCTGCTTATGATTCTGTCCTCCTTCCTATTCTCAGGCAAAAATTGCTGCGAGAATCCCGGCTAGGTTATGTCAGATTATATGCAACCTTTTTTATAACCGCTCTATTCAATTGAGGGCTCCTGGGGCTGACCCTGTACATCGTTCAGTTTGGAGGGGGCTGCCTCAGGGTTCTGTTCTCAGTCCATTGCTTTTTAATATTTATACCCATAACCTTGCTTCATGTCTAAATTACAATTGTAAGTCTCTTCAATATGCTGATGCTATAGCAGTTTTTTCCTCTAATGAGTCAATTGATGATGCCGTTTCGTCCATAAATATCTCCCTGGCTTCACTGAACCGATGGCTTGTAAGACATGGGTTGTCGCTTAGCGCTCCAAAAAGCTCTGCCGTTATTTTCACACGGAAACGGCTTATCCCACAACTTAATATAAATATTGAGGGAGTGCCTATCCCTATTAAGGTAGGAGCCAAATTCTTGGGTGTTACCTTAGATACTAAATTAACTGGTGTAGATCACATCAATAACACTGTCCAAAAATGTGAGAGGTCGGTATCAGTACTCAAGGCTTTGGCTGGTGTTTGGTGGGGAGCACATCCATACACCCTAAAGCTCATCTATAACGCTCTAGTTAGAAGCGTCTTAGACTACTGTTGCTTTATTTTGGAGCCGTGTAACAAAGCAGCATTGAAAAAACTTGATAAAATCCAATCCAAATGTCTCAGGATCGTTCTGGGTGCCATGAAATCCTCCCCTATAAACGCCCTTCAGGTAGAATGTGCAGACCCTCCTTTGAATATTCGAAGACAATATTTGGCTGACCGGTTTTTATCGAAATTATTCTCCTTGTCCTCCCATCCCTTACTCCCTATATTAGATGAACTGGACTCAGTTATCAACACCTCTCCTACTGGAATAACAAACCCATACCATTACTATCAAATAGGTATAGGGAACTTAAGAGCCAACCTCATCCTGTGACCCAATATCCCATCCTTCCAGTGTATGCAGCCTCATATGAAACGGTCCTCTTTGCCCCTAATGCTATCCTTAATTTAGGCATTAATAAAAATTCCCCTACTGCCCGACAGGAATTCACATTAGCTATTGAGAACTATTGGCTAGGCTGGAATTATTTTTACACAGATGCTTCAAAGCAGTCAAAGTCTGGGTATACTGGAGTGGGAGTTTATTATCAGAACTCAAAAATATCCCTACTTTTTCATTGTCCTCCAGCTGCATCAGTATTTACGGGAGAGTGTATTGCCATACTGGAAGCTATCCGTTTTATACAAGCACATAATATAAAAAACTCTGTAGTATTCTCTGATTCTTTTAGCAGCATCCAGGCTGTTCTTCAAAACCCTCTTAAGTCCAAGATATGTAGTCAAGTTGTTATAGACATCAGGGATATTCTTCTAAAATGCTCCTCACAGGGTTTAATAATTGAACTGGTTTGGATACCCAGCCATTCCGGTATAGTTGGGAATGAGTATGCAGATAACTTAGCAAAATATGCCACAACAGCCTCAGTGGATATGAAACATTTTACTATTCATAACTATGATCTTCAAAACAGCACTAAAGATAAGCTGTATACCACTTGGGATACTGTATGGTGTAACAGTTCAAAACGCAAGGGAGCTTGGTATGCAAGTGTCCAACCAACACTTCAGAGGAAACCTTGGTTTTTCAAATGCATGAAACTTGGTAAAAGAACTGTTTCCACTCTATGCAGGCTTAGGCTTGGTCACTGCTGTACTCCAGTTTTTTTTAAATAAAATCCATATCCGCGACACCTCTCTTTGTGAATGTGGCTTAGATGAGGGTACTCTTGAACACATATTTTTCTGCTGTCCACTTAATAATAATTCTTTCGATTTATACTCCTCTCTGTCCGAAATTAAAATCCCTCTTCCCATTAACATTAGATCCTTGTAATAACAATAACATTAAATTATAATAAAACTAGGCATATTTAAATAATATTTATATAATTATCGTCTTTCCTTAAAGTTATTTTGATTATTTATTTACTAACATTGTGTTCGTCTTTACAGGTACTAAAAACCTATCTGCTAGAAAGTAAAAACCATCTTTCAATTTACTGCTGTCTTGTCCAAACCCACTTCGACATTGGCAGAATAGTCGTCATAGACTCAATTGCCAAAAAAAAAAAAAAAACATGGAGTGATTTCTGTAAATGTGTTTTCTTAAATACAATAAATTATGATTACTAAAATATGTATATTAGGGCAGACTGTGGCTCATTGATTAAGTTTTCTATCATTTACTTATTCCTGTATTACTTTATTCCTGTTTTAATACCTAATCTTTTTTTAAATTAGAGTGCTATTTTTTTTTAGGATGGGAAATCATCAATTGACCTCTCCTGCTCTGGGCGTGTTGGTCTTTTACTGACCAAAACCCACTCATGTTCCTGCCATAGTTTTATTTTACATATTAAAACTATAATCCCAGGAATCTATACTTATTAATATTATAAAGCTGAAGAGTTTGTTTGTTTGAACACGCTAATCACAGGAACTACTGGTCCAATTTGAAAAATTCTTTTTGCATTGGATAGCCCATTAATCCAGGAAGACTTTAGGCTATATAACATCACGCTGCGACCAATAGGAGCGGAGCATAACTAACTCAACGCGAACGAAGTTGCGACTATATTTAAGTTTGTCTTAATCCCTTCCTTCATAGACTACAGAACAAACAATCCCCAATTGACCGGTGGCTTCCTTCTGGTAGAAAGCTATTGACAGTATGCTAGAACTCCTCGGAGTCGGGGGTGATAATATTGGGGCGAGTGTCTAACTGTCAAATAAACCAGAGTAGCCAAAATGAAACCACTAAGCGAATATATGTACTTCCAGCAACTTTAAGGTAGAGCCAGGAGAAAATGGACGAACTTAACACATTTCATCACAATTAAAAATGTTTACCTCCCAAAGAATTGGGCATAGGTCAGTAAAAAATAATATAAGTTTGAATCCTTACCTTGTACTTTATCATTTTTTCTTTTATTAGCCACTGCTGGAGTTGGTTTTGGGCTGTGTTGTGATTGCTGATCCTCGTCACGCAAGAAAGTGTCTTGTAAGTCCACCTACACAAGCATACATACATATGTACAGGAGCGGACTTAATGTCAAAGCATTACAATGTAAGACTGCTTACATGACCAAGTAGTTTTGTAAATTCAACCTTTAATAGGGTAATAATGGGGGAGTTTATTTGTATGAAAAATTCAATTCCTTGAGTTTATAAACTTGAAACTATTAAACATATTACGGGTGAAAATTTTCATGGATGAATCTTAGAGAGGTCCAAATTCAACATTAATTAGTAATTTTCAAAAATCAACTGAGTACTACTAGAAAAGAGGGCAGAAATAATTTAGGGAGGATTTTACTATTGCTATCATTAACTCAAAAATTAATATAGGTAATCACAAAGTGGAAAAACAACTTATCAAATCAGATTTATTGATGATGATGATGATGATTTTAGTTTTTAACTAGTAATACATTACATAATTATGGAATATGGAACTTATGGTAGGTACAAAAATTTTTAAAGTCTACAATGGCATTCTCTGTGTATGTGGGAAATCTGATTTAATAAGTTGTTTTTCCACTTTGTGATTACCTATATTAATTTTTGAGTAAAAACTGAACTCCCAGTTATTATTAATATATGTCCCCTATAAAACGGATAGATGAGGTGAAGAAGTTTGTAGGGTAAAAATCCACGGGGTCGTAGTACTGGCATTTGCATACTAAAAGCAGGAGGGCAACTAGATTTACCAAATAATCACAACTCATACCTCCATTTGCTGCAATGAATTAATATTAGTGATAAACGGCCTAAACGCTCGTGTTAGGCATTCTACGGCATGCAATAATATCGCTCAGTGCTTATGAATTAAGTCACCTATCAACGAAGACCTAAAACAAGAATTAAAAACTGCTGAAACAGGAATTTCTGTAATAAAATAATTGAATGATGAGACATTAACGTAACCGCTACATGTATAACTTTCCTCTTACCAAACTTGGTTTATGTACCTAGTAATTTCATTAAAATTTTGCGAGAGACATTATTTATTGGAAACTGTTTTTTGTTTTTGTTTCATGTCAGCTGTCAAGTCAAAATAAACCGAAATTCATTTTCCGTTTCAGCCATAGACATTTTTTTTTTGGTTCATTTCTTTCCATTCGGGCGAATGGAAAAGGCAAAGGCATAGTACGCCATACAGCCAAGTCTTCAGTAATTTTTTTCTTCATTAAATATCTATCCTAACTTATCCTAACTTATCCTAATTTATCCTAACTTATCCTAGCATAACTTAACCTAAACTAACTCCTTTCGTTTTACGCGTTTGGACGATAAGGAGCGGTTTAGCGTAAAGACATGATGAGGCCACTATGCTACAATATTTCACTGTTCTTTTTGAATTATTCACTGAATGCACTTTTTACTACATAAATCACGCGTTTTTCTTTAGTAAACGACACTATAAATAATTTTAAAAGTCCAATGAAAAATGAGCGTGACACTCATCTTGACATTCCCGCCAAACCTTCAGCCATAGACATAAGTTTCAGATTCAGCTGATTTCAGGTTACTAATATTTCCGGAAAATCCGGAAACGGAACTACATGTTTTTGAAAATATGATCGGATACGTCTTTCACTTGTCTATGGTGTTAACCAGTACGATGTTTAGTTTTCAGCCTTACTTTGTCTTTGATATACCAAAAACAAAGTTTTTTATTAGCTTGGTAACACTTGGTCACTTGCCATTTTTTTAGCTTGTTCATTGTGTTAGGTCCAGCAGCAATAGAGTTTCATATAGAACGGTATTAGTGACTAACTTCGCATGTATTACGTGGGAATCAAATTAAACTCTATTTTTTACTCAATAAAACTTAATTGTGCTTGTGATTTAGGCTTTCGAAGTTCTAACAAATTACCAAAGTGGGCCGAACCCTCGGCCGTCAACTTACACAAATCGTCAAATTCTACATTCTTGTACATATTTCTGCTTTTCCGCCAAAGTACAGAGTCATTCTAGATTTGCCAAAATGGCAGAGGGACAGGACGAACCCAAAAAAATTACTATTACAGTGAAAACACCGAAAGAAAAACAGCAAGTGGAAGTTGATGAGGATGCTGACGTTAAAAAAGTGAGTACGGCACCGTCAGAAACTTTGCTCATGGCGTAATAACATAGATATCGCACACGCAATCTCTGACGACATTTATTTAGTTTATCGGCAACATAAAATAAGAATTCTTTATTTGATTTTAGCTCAAGGAAGTGTTGTCCCCTAAATTCAGTGCGGAACCGGAGCAGTTATGTCTCATATTTGCCGGAAAAATCTTGAATGATGTCGACTCCCTGAAACAGCACAACATCAAGGACGGGCTGACAGTCCATCTCGTGATAAAGACGCCTCCCAGGCCCGAACCTGAAGGCGCAACGCGACGCCCTCCAGGTAATGAATTGCTGATATTCTGTCATTATTATGAAACATAGGTTACCACTTAGTGAAGATCCATTGAAAAAAATATAAAAGATAAATATTAAATTTTATTTCTGAGTCTGCTTAAGAAGCTAATTAATAAGTTCTGTACATTCGTGTAATTGGTTAGCTAAAATTACTTTTACATCAATTAAAAGGAAGGTGATAGTAATAGGTTTTTATTACATTGAATAATTTTTCAACTTTATTATTGTAATTAGGTCATTGACTAATTAATGTATTCAATGAACATTGAGTTTTGCAAGAGGGTAGAACAATTAGTGTACAAAGTATTCAATTTATGTGTGGTAAGTAGTGAATACAAAAATAAATCGAATTATCATATCAGTTCTGATAGGATCTGTCCATGGAGTTTCCTATCCTCAATCTTATAATGCTACGGAATGGACAACTAGCTTCAGCTTTCAGACCCACCAACCCTTTGACAATACAAAAGTGCCTGTAATTGGCTAGGATTAAAAAAAAAAATACTTTATAAATAAATGTGCTTAATTTGAATTGAATGTTCTCTGTGACTAGTAATAATCTTGTAAATCTTTAGCATGATTGATTTGTCATGCACAATGGTCTACATAAAGGACAAAGTGTGTAAACCAAACCTGTGCTAAAGCCATGATTGAACTTTAAAATGTAAGTAAATAAGTTATAACTGTAAATTATCTCATAACTGAATAGCCTTTGGAAGTTTCAAAAGTTCAAAAAATATCTTATCGGAAAATCCTGGAAGAAAAGTTCAACCCGGGTTATGTCTACCTGTTTGTCAGTTTTCTTTAAAGACCTACATTCGTATTACAGAAACCTCACTAGAATTTTCAAGCTTTATTTAAATCTCGTTTGAAGCTATTTTATTGGTTGCAACTAGTTTTAAGTAATGCTTAAATTTTGAGTAAGGTTCTGTAATACGGTCCTAAGATTTGCAAAACTTTTTTTCTTTAACAATTCATATATACAATGCCCATTGGAATGTCTTGTTTAATAAAAAAATAGATAATCCCTTGTTATCAAGTGTTTATGGAGGTCAATTTTTTTACTTACAATGTTTCTAATGAATGATTAAAATATTACTTACCATGGAAATGCAATACTTCTAATATCATTTGCAGTCGAGCTTGGTCTGTGGATGAGTGACTATCTTTACATAAAGAGGCACTTCTGTGCAGCAAGATTGAATTTAAACACTTAAGTTATCTAAATGTGGTGAAGAAAAGTTCCTCAAAGATTTACGTAAATTGTTTGCGGTTTCTTTCAATATATATATATTACTAGCGGCCGCCAGCGACTTCGTTCGCGTGATTTAGTTATGCTCCGCTCCTATTGGTCGCAGCGTGATGTTATATGTATAGCCTAAAGCCTTCCTGGATTAATGGGCTATCCAACGCAGAAAGAATTTTTCAAATCGGACCAGTAGTTCCCGAGATTAGCGCGCACAAACAAACAAACTCTTCAGCTTTATATATTAGTATAGATGTGTTGACAGACACAATGACTTATATGTTCATTCAATTTATAATTAATGTAATTACATTAATAATTATTTACAATCTAGGGACTACAGTATCATCAATACTAATGGAAACAGCTTTATGAAAACTTTAAATTTACATCCTAGTGCTTTAGCTGGAAAGCAAATGTGGCACAACTTCCAAGTAGAATGTCTCCAATCATAAAGGGTGTGCTCCAAGCAGGCCAACCTTTTACAATAGAAAACAACTGGCTTATGTTCATATAGCTATAACACAAAGATAGAAATTATAAACTAGGACCACCATAATGAAATTCATCCATAATCAGTTGATTCTTATGTCCCTCTTCTATCATTGTCATACTTAATTTCATCATTTATATAAAGACTGATCAAAAATTGTGTTCAATGATAAGAAAATTTTATTGGCACATACCCAGGCTTGATTTAGTATCCACAACCCACAATTATAGTATGGCTCGGAGCTTCAACCACAATTTTGCCCGTCACATAGTGACAAACATGTTTGAGCTTAACATTATTTATCACCTTGTATGCACTTTTTATGTATGTACACTCACATGTTTAAGCAAATAAAAATCTTATCTTAAAAAATATATATAGTATTAGAACTGTATTAGAACTCATAGAAAATTATGTTCATAAACAGGGTTGATGCAGCAATACCATGTAGATCCATTACAACACATAACATCTAATCTCTATGCAACTGTTATTTTACCTATGTTATAATAGTTGTAAGGGGAGTTATTTCTGATAGCTTACCTAGTCTTTTCAAATTGATGTTAATTGAAGTTCCCAAACATCAATTTTAATTACAATGTAGTAGATTTCGGAGTGACCAGTACTATGTTAGTACTAGTTCAAAGAATTTTTATAACTTTTAATAGTTGAAAAAGTTATAAAAATTATTGAAATTAGAGAATAAACTGAACTTTATTATGTAGGAAAGTTCTTTTTTTTCATCAACTCGTTAAGACCTTTTTAGAATTTTTGACATATAAATTCCAAATACAGCTTACATCCGAATACTTTTTAAATGGTTTTAATAGTTGTAAACAATGTAATCAATTAATATTACAGCTGATATTGGTGCCACTCCATTTGGTCTAAATTCACTTGGGGGATTAGCAGGCCTAGAAAGTTTGGGACTTGGACAGAGCACCTTCATGGATTTACAGGTAAAATCTTCAAATAATTTGAAACCATTTATAGAGAAATTTTCCAGAAGACAAAAATTGCATCATGATACTATTTATTTTGTTCCATAACTTGTCTTATAGTATGTTTGGTTTGGTAATCCGAAACAACTAGAGAGAGATGAAGACCAGTGGCTTGCAATGGCTTGAGGACAAACGAGCACCTGTGCTTAACACTTGCACTCAATAATATCTTCTGCTCCACAGGCTAGTCCTGGCCGAGAATGGCTACTAACAATGGAGGACTATTAATATTGTATGGATAAACATGTATTAATGTTATAACACTTTTTGCACAGGTTCTTTCACAAAAATTAAACTCAATTTTAAGTGTTATGAGATAATTATTATATGTTTTTTGTTTAGGCTCGTATGCAACAAGAACTACTATCCAACCCGGACATGCTGAGACAAGTGCTAGACAACCCGCTTGTACAGCAGATGATGAATGACCCTGAGAACATGCGTACGCTTATCACATCTAACCCTCAGATGCAAGACCTAATGGCGGTAAGTTTTATCTCCGTTCTCCGAAGATCGCTCTTAGCAATAAGACCGCCCATCTGGCACCTTTTGTACTTTTTTTGTTTGGTGTACATAATAAAGAGTATTCTATTATATTATTTATTTTGTAAATAGGTTATTGAAATTACTTTCACATGACCTATAAAAAGCTAGATAGAGTCAAGATCACCTTTATGTTAACTCTCTTGAGAAGAAATGGCGAAACGAATTTTAGAATTAAAATGTGTTTTATTAATATTTAATGGATGGCATTTAATATATAGAATGTACTTATAACAACCTGTGGGATGCATCTGGCCTTTAGAGTAAAACAACAATACTCGCAATCGGAGAATAAAAATTAGGTAATAAAAAACAAGTTCGACACTTGACTACAGTTTTGTGTCCTACTGGCTGACCCTGGACACTGTAGCTGGAGCCGCGTACTCGTTCAAGTTTTTACTATAGAATAGGTTAAGTGTAACAGTGGTAGTGGTCGCGACTCACGAGCCACAAGCTTACTAGGTCATGGGTTCGAATCCAAACGTGTAAATAATTTCGTTACCACTGCTCTCAAAATGGTGAAGGAAATCATTATGACGAAAATTAGAGGTGTCCTAGAACCAAAAATTGTCACATGTGACATATTGGTGTGACATGTGATTAATATATCTTGTGCTAAAATGACAGGAGGTCTAAAACTAGTATGACTGAACACCAATCTAATGTACTTTATACTTCTTTTTGTTGGATGCCTACCCATCAAATCGGATAAAAGATTTTTTAGGTTTGTGACTGTGATAGTCTAACTAAGGAATGGTAGCGCAATCCTCCCAAACCAGGTAATAAGGTAAATAAATTGTTTGTAAATTAATTTAGTTTACAGATATAGACCTCTCCTTAATAACGTAAGTGTGCAATCTTTGCTTACCTTTTTTAATTTGTTCTAAAATACAGAGGAATCCTGAGATAAGCCACATGCTGAACAACCCTGAGTTATTGCGACAGACTATGGAGCTGGCCCGCAACCCAGCTATGTTGCAGGAACTCATGCGCTCTCACGACCGCGCGCTATCTAATCTTGAGAGCATACCTGGTAAGTGAAGTTTACTGTCCGCTTAAGCTTTTCCCAATGGCTTGGCATCCAGTTTAAACATATGGTAATGAATACCAGTATGGAGCAACTCTTTCTCTGACCTCCACAACCCATTCACTAGGTAACTTGGTTTTGGTAGGATGGATTACCAAATGTCTGAGTTTTGACTATTGCGATTACATTTACAGCAAGGGTTAAAAGTGCATTACCATTTTTGAACTTTATTGCACTAACAATAAGTGTCAAAAGTAGTACTCCACTTTGACCTTTACTGTACATATGTGCAAATGACAGGCGGGATTGACGGTTTAATGTACTTTACGAGGCAGGCTCGGATCCCAGTTAGAGACAAATTATACCCGATACAAGGCACAACCACTGGAAGCTTAACCTTGACAGATCAAAGTGCACTGCTTTTACTAAGCCTTTTGAAAATACCCAAATAATCCCCAAAGAGATTTGTATATGTTCTACTAGTTTTTCGCCCGCGGCTTCGCCGGCGTGGAGTTCAGTTATATCGCCTTTTTAGATTTCCCTCGGGAATATCAAATTTTTCCGGGATAAAAGGTAGCCTATGTCCTTTCTCAGGGTCTAAAGATTGTCTGTGCAGAATTTCATCAAAATCGATTGAGAGGTTTAAGCGAGAAAGCGTAACAGACAGACAGACAGAGTTACTTTCGCATTTATAATATTAGTATGGATTAAATAATATCAACTTAATTGAACATGCAACAATGTCTTATACTACAGTTAAATAAACAACGTTACTTTTTCTTTATACGACATCTGAATGTAGATTGTTCAGAATAAGCAACTGAATCGATTCCAATAATTTTTACATCATGTTATATTTATTCCCAAATATATGCCAAAATTGCTGCAATGTGGTTACCGAGCGCACAAAATAGTTCACGGCAGATCATAGTGACCTAGGCGCAGCAGCACAGCAGGTCAGGGCTCTCATCTCGTTGTGCAGGGCTACAATATTATCTTCTAAGTAAAATTAACATGTTTTAAGTAAATTATTCTACATTTTATATTATCACTTACGGCTGCATTTACGAGTTAAATACAAATAATATCTGCCTACATTTCACCGCTACCGTCTTGAAGTCTGTAAGTGTGATAAAAAATGTTATCACTTGCTGATTACAATACAAACAGAAGTAATTAATAGGTCCTAAACGTATAACGATGCCGCGCCGCTGCGGGCGAGCGGGGCGTTGACCATATTTTTCGAGGGACAACATGACAAGCTCCTAACTTTGTGATTTTTGATGATAGTTTTTTGATATTTTACGAAACACACACTACATAAAATACTGGACACATGTTTCAGGTTTCGCACATACAAAAAATAACTCGTACACATGCTGTCTAGTGGTTATTATTATCTTTCCTGTCCATACAAAGATTGCCTGGAACACATTGCTAAAAGTGATAAGACTGCCATTGTACTCTTTAAGTCTGTATTACATTTTATCAAGTTACGGAATAGTGTATTTAAAAAGTATGCGATGAAAAAGTATACAAGTTGATCAAAAAACGAACCTGTGCAATTTAGTAGTAATCCGTGTCAATTTAAAGTGACAATTGAAAATTGAGCGCTTTTAGTTTCATTATTTGAATACACATCCAAAATCTTAATTTTTAATGTTAATCTTAAAATAAAAAAGTGTTAATGATAAAAGACGTAAGTAAAGTAAACCATAAAAATATAGGTAAACATGTTTAAGAATTTATTTTGTCATATTTGTCAAAAATGAAAATGTTCTTAAAAATGAGCTGCTTGGAATAATAAATATTACAGCATGGCACACAACCAGTTACCATTCTGTACATAATTCTGAACAATGCATTGTAATTTTCATCATTTACCTAAGAATAACTGCTCTATGTAGGTTTTGCTGTTCTTAATTAAACTACCTATTATTTATTTTTTATGACTGACATAAAATTTCTACAGTAAGGATGCAGAATCATGAGCTTAGTTCATGGTTTCACTTTGCCCGTCGTGACCTTGACACTCTATATTTAATTAAAACCCTTGATAAAGAACAAACTGTGAAACCATTTACCGATAGAAAGGAACTTTATTACCTTATGTTATTGGCTTTACCTTCCTTTTCAGGTGGCTACAATGCTCTACAACGAATGTACAGAGACATTCAAGAGCCGATGTTGAATGTAGCCAGTAGTATGGCAGGCAACCCATTCTCTGGACTGGTGGACAACTCTGGTAAGATATTTCTTTTACAGTGTAAGATTTAAATTGAAAAATGGAATCAACTTCCTTCATGAAATTTTAGGTGTAGGATAACAATTGGGTTAGGTTAGGTTATTTAATATGATTAAATTTTACTAAATGTTTTTTTTTTTTTAATAAAACGCTGCTTACTAGGATTTTTTCCTGTATTGTGGGTGCGTTAACTAACATAAATTCTCATACACAAACAACCTGACCCACAATACTCCTTGTAGAACATAAAAATATTTGTTTTGTGCCGGTATCGAGCCCGTGACTCGCAGCGTAGCCATCCATCGCTTAACCAATGTGCCAAAGAGTAGACTGGCACGAAATAAGCCTTGTGAAATTTCCCCATTTTCTTTACCATTTTAAGGCCCGTTTTACCTGCCCCACCTCAATAAAACGGGGTTTATTATTGTATTGAGGTGGGGCCGTTAAAACGGGCAAAGGGCCCTGTTCAACACTCCCCTGTTCCCTGTTACTAACAAAAATGTTTTTTTTTTTAATATGTTAGGTTCTGTTCTGAAGATAAATGCTGGACTGCTTTACCTATGAAAAATGTTTATCTACAGCATCTCATTATATGTAATAGTTGTATTACCCACCACCTTTTTTGCTCCAGTGGATGGCACAAACCCGCAGCAGGGGGCCGAAAACCGACAGCCGTTACCGAACCCGTGGCAGCGCGGTGGTGGGGGCGCTGCGGGGGGCGGGACCACGGGTACGGGCGCCGCAGTGTCGGGCCCCGGCCTCATCAATACGCCCGGCATGCAGTCGCTGCTACAGCAGATGTCGGAGAACCCGCGTCTCATGCAATCTATGCTGTCAGCGCCCTACACTAACAACATGCTACAAGCCTTGGCTGCTGATCCTGATATGGCGTCTCAGCTTATCAACCAGGTAAAGTCAGCTCATCGACTAGGCACCCGACGGCACAGACCCGGCACGTATATGGGGGGGCAGCGTAGTGGGGGTAAATTCGCACATCGTGCACTTGCGAACGAATGAATGCAAGTGTATCGGGAGCAAACGGGACGTAGACGCGGTGCGGGAGGCGGCGGTCGACTGAAGCACCAATCGCGTGAGAGGATCGGCACTACCTCATACCTCGCGTCCCGCGCGCACCACCAAACAGATCTAAAAACGTTTACTGCACATCTAACGACTCTTGCCAAGTTACGTGCCGGGAACTGTACAGACGACAGTTCATCAGGCTACTACAATCTGTCAGATTTCTGTATTAAATTTTCAACCTTATCTCTAAAACACTAAGTCTCATGGTTGATTGGGAATATTTGGCAGTTTCTGGTAGCTTGACCTGCTGTCGTCTGTACAATGAGAACGATGATGAAGAGGCCTTGGCCCTGCAGTGGGAGAATAATATTAGAGGTACATGTCACTATACCTTACACCAATTAGAAGTTTTTATTTGATAAAGTGAACAGAATCAAGTAGTTACTTGTTAGACTTTTAAAGATCATATACACATATGTTGCGACTTACAAAATAATATGCTTTATTTTTTCTTCGAAAGGGATGTCATAATCTTATTTTAAACGTAGATTTGAAGATTTTACTGGCGACTTTTTCAATTTCATATAGAACCCGATGTTCGCGAACAACCCACAACTACAGGACCAGATGCGCACAATGATGCCACAGATGTTGGCGCAGCTACAGAACCCGGAAATGCAGCAAATGATGTCCAACCCACAGGTCAGTATAATATCAGTGCGATAGTGCAAGACTGAAACCATATCTCATATTCTTCGTGGAAAATAGCATCATCTCTTCAGCCGAAAGATGTCCGCTGTTGGACATAAGGCACACCCATAATTCCGTAACCACTACCGTGGAACTAAAGAATTACAGCACCGCATTTTGTCCCGTGAGTGTCGTAAAAGACGACTAGAGGACTTCACTAGATTACAAGCAGTAGTATCTATGGTAAAATAAAAAAATGTAGCTACAGAACTTAATCATCAATCGGCTCGCGATTCACTTCGGTTTTTGCACATAGATGAATCGAAGCTTGTTTGTAGTCTGTGTTAAAATGAAATCATCATTAGCAAAAGGCATTAAAGCGCAGAGTGCAAGAGTGTGATTCTTTAAGGATTCAATCGTTCTAATAATCTCTGCAATACTGATTACTACCCTGTTATATTTTTGAAATCAGAACTGGATACCCTGTATCATCTGTCCATCACTAAGTCTGAGGATTCGCATGACCTACATCATCAGCAGTTCACTCTGCCAGTTCGCAACATGAGCGAGTATCCCAAAACGCTCACGATGCCCGAGGGTTTAACAATGTGTCAAAAAAGCCAGCACAATGTTAATATTTATGATATTGTGTAGGCCCTGAACGCGCTGCTACAGATTCAGCAAGGCCTAGAGCAACTGCGCAGCGCCGCGCCCACGCTGGTGGGCAACCTGGGCATGGGCGTGGGCGCCGCCACGGCCACGCCCCCCGCCGCGCCCCCCGCTGCACCTGCGCCCGCGCCGCCCTCCTCCACCGCGCCGCGTCAGCCACAGAACCCAGAACTCTTCACGCAGGTAATGCAGATTTTAAATTATGTTAAAATATTTTTTAGTGTCCTGGCAATACTATCCCTGATCCTGTCCTTATATATTTTGGCAAAATTTTGTTTTTGATAAAATTTTGTTTCTTTTGGATAAAGTATTTATCGATGTCTGAAATAAATGGAATATTGAAACTTAATACCTATTTGATTGCCATATGCTGCAGCTGGGAGTTATTTCAAAAGGCGTGTCCTAGATTGCGTCAATTTCTTTACATACTAAAATAATGTGGGTATTGATTTAAAAATTATGATTCTTATGGCAAAATAATAGGGGAATATTAGAGACCAGCTACAAGTCTGGTACTATTTTTAAATTGTTATAACAGAAATCAAATCTATTTTGCACTACTTTGACTTGCAATTTTTCTTTTTAACATCTTCATCCCCATCAAATTGAAGGAGTTAACTGGTGCTACTGATTCTCAACAGGAATCAACAATAAAATAAATAGGATTTTTATTCTAATTTTCGCAAATTAGAATGTGAACGATATCGTGGTGTCCACAAGCGTGCACACCACGACATAGTCGTGCGACACTGCCTACCATATACCCAACGGAGCGATTCTGTTCTTTGAAATTACATGTAATGTAATATATTTATTCTGAACTAGCTTTCCGCCCGCGGCTTCGCCCGCGTAAATTTCGGTTATATCGCGCTTTTTAGATTTCCCTCGGGAACATCAAATTTTTCCGGGATAAAAGGTAGCCTATGTCTTTTTTCAGGGTCTAAAGATTGTATGCTTTCCGCCCGCGTGGTGTTCGGTTATATCGCGCTTTTTAGATTTCCCTCGGGAATATCAAATTTTTCCGGGATAACAGGTAGCCTATGTTTTTTCTCAGGGTCCAAAGATTGTCTGTGCCAAATTTCATCAAAATCGGTTGAGAGGTTTAGGCGGGAAAGCGTAACAGACAGACAGAGTTACTTTCGCATTTATAATATTAGTATGGATTAAATATTGACGCCGATTAACTTGTTCACAAAATAAAAGTAAACTTAATTTATGTTCAGCGCAACTTTTTCTTTCTATTTAATTAAGAAAAGGACAGAAGTTATATAAATATTAGTTTAGCCCTGTGAAATCAGTCACTGCCTGACATCAATTTACGTATTTTTCATCGCCATGTTTAATGGACAGGATTTATGCTCTGTAATCTATATGGTGTGGTGTGGTGTGGTGGTGTGGTGGTGTATGGTGTGGTGTGGTGGTGTATGGTGTGGTGTGGTGTGTCTATTAGTTTTTAATATTCGTCTTCTGTCCTTTTAAAGAAAAATATGCGCAGCTGTCCCTCTGTGCGTACGTAGGCGCGTACCACTATAATCTAATCTGTCGCGAACTATGTTGTACACTCTGTAACCACAATGCAACAATTCGTAAATGTATTTGGGGAAAAAATATAATGCAAATTACAATACCTGGTCAATACTACATTATTTGTTCTTTATACAAAAACGAATATAATTTGGTAAGAATAATTACCAAATTATATTCATTTTTGTATAAAGAACAAATAATGTAGTATTGACCAGGTATTGTAATTTAATTTGATTTGTACAACCTCCTGAAATTTGACGAAGATGCAAAACTGCACCTTATGTAAAGAAGCCGTATTATGATTACAGTACTATATTGACGACCTCCGTGGCGCAGCGGTCAACACGGCCTGCCTGCGACGTGGAGGCCCCGGGTTCGATCCCCGGCCAGGTCATGATGGAAAACGATCTTTTCCTGATTGGCCTGGGTCTTGGATGTTGTATCTAATATATGTATCTATTATAAATATAGTATCGTTGAGTTAGTATCCCATGACACAAGTCTCGAACTTACTTTGGGGCTAGCTCAATCTGTGTGATTTGTCCGTATATATTTATTTATATTTATTTATAAACAATAAAGAGTGGTTTCACAACAAGTTACGAGTAGTTCGCTCTTAACTCCAGTGAAACCACTAACAAGGTAGACATAAAATACTTTGTCCTTATGTGCTGGCTCCGTCGTAGTTGAACCTGCACCACCCTCACTTTGATGTGGTACTTAACACCTTTTATTTTTGAGTGAGTTTCTCTATGCGTTTGGTTTAAGTAATTATCTAAAGGAATATAGATACTAGAAAAGGATTCTTTATAATGAGACTCTCTGGTTTAAAATAACGCTAACTTAATTTTTGTGATACTTCTATTGTTTAGAACCCTAAAAGACATTAATGGTTTACCTTTAATTAGGTACCTAAACCAATGGATTATAGAATATACACAGTTCGTTTGAATAGTCTATTAAAAATAATCGGTCTCATAATAGTTTCCCTAAATATAAGTCTCTTGTTGTCACGTACCAGTATATTTTAATTTGTACAGGCGCCAAACCTAAATTAAATTCCATTACATTCACCCTTAAAAATCTTAGTTATTTCGTTGATTTCATAACCATTTGATTCGGCTTTGATAGAGTTGTAAGTAGAGGATATAATCGGGTATATACTCATCATTTAATCAGTCAGTATGACGTTACGCAAGTTCTAAAAAGGTCTCATGTACAAAGTTGTAATGTAAATATGTAGTAATTTATTTCAATATATCCGTAGTATTGACTGCACCATGTAAATTCTTAATATTTGATACACAGTTCATGCAGCGGATGATGTCTGCTATGGCGAACAACCAAACGAATTCATCACAGCCACCGGAACAACGCTACTCGCAACAACTTGACCAACTCACAGCTATGGGCTTTCTCAACCGGGATGCCAACTTGCAAGGTAACCAGGCATCAAAGAAATTAACCTCTCTTATACTGATAAGATCCTTAATGTGTTCTCATTAATGTGTGTGTGTGAGCCATATATCAAATAACCACCTTGAACACTGGCTCAAGGTGGTTATTTGATATATGGGTACACACTAAGGGTCCGATGATCATTAATATAGCCAAATATTAAATAATCCTAATAATTTTCATAAATGTTAATGTTAAAAAATTTTGTAACAATGTTATAAGCAGCAATCTGCTTAAATAGAACTTTCTTAGGGCTTACGTAAAATTTACTATTTTAAGCTGACATTGTCTTATCTCAGATTTCCATCTCTATAGGTCTAATGAATTCAACTGCACTTTAGTGTAATAGACGATATTTCAAATTTCTATACATCTGTTACTACACATGTACCCATTCTAAAATATCGAACAAAATGTCTACTATTTAAATTACTACCCCCTAACTATTTTAAAAAAGATAACGTGAAATACACAGGTAGTAGAAGGGTACCAAGAGTACAATTTTTTTATTTTATTTTTTAATTATAAACCAGCGGTTGACCACAATCCCGCCTGATGGTAAGCAGTGATGCGATCGTTGATGGTAAAGCGCGCTAGTTTATTAAGAGCCTATTCACTCTAGCCTTGGTTTCAAGATAATGAGATGAATGTATAGTATAATGCTATCGCACTTTCTTCCATGTTAAATCTTATGAATTTATATGTGTCGCTTTTTCGTTTCATCGACTTTCAAATCTTAACTATGCAAAAGAATTTTCACTTCAATAAAAATATGACACTTAATTCAATTCTAGTATCAATACTCATATTTTATGATTCCTTTTTTTTCAGCACTGATCGCGACGTTCGGCGACGTGAATGCGGCGGTGGAGAGGCTACTAGCCCTCGGCCAGTTGTCCATGAGCTAACACTCGCGCGCTTAGAACTTAGACGTCCACTACTACGGCTACGATTTGCTTACACCATACTGACACCACTGTAATTTTGTTACAAACAAACCACCAATAATAGGCTATTTGACAGTATGAAATTTTTTGTGATTATTTGCTTTAAATGCATAAAATGAGGGTTCTTTATGTCATTTACATGAGTTTTAATAAAAATAATAACAATTAATATATCGAAAAACACAAAAATATGTTTGACTTTTTGTATCTCGCGCCACGTATTGTGAAACGATCCGGATAGGCTAATGTCACGATGACGTCATACGCGCATCAGCACTTGTTGTTGTTCTGTTTTCTCAGGTGTTTTATCGATGTATTTGTACAACCCGGTACAGCACACCACTTGTAAACTATTTTATTAAATTAACAACAACAAATAACAGATAAATACAAACACCACTGCGGAACCGAAAATCGGTTATATCGTCTTGTGACGTCACTTACAAGGCGCAACGCCATATTGCTGAATAAAGCATTTCGGCGGCTTATTTGAATTTTTATTTGCACGTTTCTTACGAAATACGTATTTAAAACAAAAAAAAATAAAATACTTTCGGTGAACTTCTTAACCGCAACAAAGTCATTTAAGATAGAAATTATAAATCAAATAGCCTATTGTTAAAATTATTGAACAAATTATAAATGAAGTTCGTTTTGTTCATATATCACGATTATCGTTCAGCGTTTCGTTTGATGACGTGTGTTTTGATAGATATAGTGTTCCTATATTTTTAGGAACTAAAGAGAATTTGAGGCCTTTTAAAAAACGTCTCACAATTAAAAAAAAATGATTGTTAAAATCCTTTTTTATGAAATAATTATTACTTCAGATTAAAAAGCGGTTTGGCCCTCTGGTTTTACCTCAACATACAGTCGATATTAAATGCAGCGATCCTTTACGCACGAATCACGATATCTGCTAAGATTCTCTTCTTTCTCTTATTGTCTTTTCTTTTTAATAAACGATGCCCCCACACTAGGATTTTCTGCTGTTTCGTGGGTGCATTTACAAACATATAAACTCACATACACAAAACAGCCTGATCCGGAACAACTATTTGTAGGTCAAACAAACATTCCGTGCGGGAATCGAACGCGCGACACGCAACGCTACAGTCAATAGGTTAACCACTGTGCCTACCATTTATTAAACTGTGTGTGTTTGTAACAAAACTATAGTTAGATATTTATGTTGTTTAGGGTTTCGGTATAAAAATTGTGTGAGCGATGTATTCAAAATATTAATTATTCCTAATAGTAGATATTGAAATGACACTTAAACTTCACCTTCATATTTATTGAAAAGTAATTTCAATATTTATTATTTTGATAACACTTAGTGATGATAAAGAATACGAGCATTTTTAACGTCATTTTATAGACACATTAACACTTAATTCTCGACCTTTAGAAGAATTAGGTCGTATCTGTAGCTCAATGTTAGAAGCAGAAGGTCGTATGTGTAGGTCGTCGGACCGATACATACGACCTAATCTTCTAAGGTCGAGATTTACTCTTTGATGCAACGGTGTAAGTAAGGATGAGCTAGCGACAACGATTTCTATCACTCTTCAATTTCATGACTGTGTCTGTTGTTAAGCATGTCTCAGTTTCCCTTTTGAATAATCGTAATAATAAAAATTCATTCCTTCTTGTTTTTAGGCAATATACAAAATTGTTGTTTATACTTTAAGTAATAAAACACAAGAATTCCTGATTAAAATCGTCAAATGTTTTTTTATTGTACTACTGCATAGAAATATAAATGGTATTTCTATGATTTAATTTAATGTATTCTTGTTATACTCTATGGTATCGATGTGAACTCGCGTAGAATTACGTAAATAATAGGTTTATGTAAATAGATTTGCTTTAAAAAAAATATGTGGAGGAAACACACTTTCATGCAATAAAGTATCATTTATGAGTAACGGAAATTTAATTTTTTTTTCGTATAATTTTAAAAGTTTGTTCACAATTTTTACGTTAGTCACAATACAGATGGGTATATAAGGTTGACTGATTATTTTGCATTACGCCGGGTTAAACTGAATATGGACAAAAATATATCAATATATAACAAAAGACAAATACATTGTTTTCTTTTTATGTATCTCAATTATATATTATGATACCTATAATTCGTCCGGTTTCGTTTTGTTTGTAGCCATGTAAAAAATATTTTTATCTATTATTTTGTGGTGGTAAAATACTTTTATATTTACTTTTCTTTTGTAGCCTATTGTAGTGGTTTTATAGGTAATTAAATTTAAGTTGTAAAAAGTATGAAAGAGTACTAATGTTGCTCAGAATGTGTTAAAATTGCACAGAAGTGGTGAATCACCTATGTGAAGTACTATTTCTTGTATATAGAGGCATTGGTCATAGGCGCACCTTTATTTACCGTGAACATATCTTTAAAATGTATTTACATATAGAAAATAAGGGCTTAATTTTCTAGACATAAAAGAAAATTGAGCTGTGATTATAATATATAATTCAGTTTTTTTACTAGCTTTCATGCTTGTTGACACTATTTTTTGTTTTAAAATTCTTACCAAAGAACGCATGATAAGTAATGCGTCAGCTTTTCATCAGCATTCATGTTTAAATAAAAAAAATGCAATAGACGTGTGCTCTGTGGTGTGTTCTAGACTGCTAGGATTGTTTAATATCGTATGAATCTGGGTGTAATAATATTATAACGTGAAAGAATGCAATTATTATAAATAAACTTAAAAACCATCGTTTTATTTGCTCCTATTTTATACTTCAGTACATTAACTATGGTTCGAGGAGTTTTGGCGGGAAAGCTAAGTGAGTGCCACGCTTATTTTTCATTGAACTTTTAAATTATACATAGTGTCGATTTATAGAGGACGGCTGGATCGAATGTAGTGGCCACATCATGACTTTGCCCCACACCTTCCTCCTAGTGTCGATTCATGCGGGAAACGAAGGGAGATAGCCGATAGGTTAAGTTAGGATAGGATAGTCGAAAATTAATTACTGAAAACATGGCAGTATGGTCTCTGTCCTTAGCCTGTTCCAAATGGAAGAAACAAAACCAAAAAAGAAAATAACTATCTGAGGCACGGGCTATCACGCCGCGAACTTCCAGTAATTTGAAAGTATGTAGATAGACCTTTGCCCTACAGTGTTTCACCATAGGACTTTCAATTCGAAGATCTACGCGTTGCCTACTATACAGTATAGTAGCCAGTAGGCAACGCGTGACTGGAAGTTCGCGGCACGATAGCCCGTGCCTCAGAAAACACAAGCCGTTAGCTCCTGATTTCTCTGGTCGTCTCGTGTTAGGTTGGAATCCCAACAGACTATAAGAAGTTCACCTTTCCCAAAGGTTAGCCTCTGTAGAACTCAATATATAATAAGAACTTTATACAATATGTTAAGAAAACCCTGTCCGACCCGTAAGGATAATAAAGGTTAGTTAAACACATGGCCAAATAAAGTATGAAATTTTACATAATCATCATAGTAACAATACTAGTGAATTTTGAAATTATCTTTTTTTCCCGCGAACTTCCCCAAAATTAGGTAAATTTTTAAAATGTGACAACACCATTTTCGGCGGTATCATCGTTTGATTTATTGTTGGATATTAAATGTATAAATTTATGTTCAATATTTGGCGGTCTCCTTTGTGATGCCGGCGCGCGGCGAGTTTGTCGGTGTCTTCAAAGGAAAAAGTACGAGAAACTAGGGATGTACTATTTTTTGCGTAATAACGTTTTTTTATCGCTATTAATCGTAACTTGTATCTAGTTGAAGGATTTGTTGTAAAAACACAGATTACCCAATGGTAAAAGTACTTTTGTTTGTTTATCGATTAATTACTAATAACATTATTATAACACAAGTATTAGTAAACAGAAACGAGAAAGACTTATGAAACACAATTTTAGTAAAGTTTTACAAATATTTTATCGGTCAATATCATCGATATTGAGACAGAAACTGAAATTAATACTTTGGCATGATTTTCATTTACAGCAGTGTACCTCGCTAATTTGAGTTTTGTAAAAGTTCTAAACAATTCCATGCGATGTTGAATCGAGAATAAGAATGAGAAACTACAATAATAAATCGATACCAAAAATAGACGAGTATCAATCGATAAAAAAAACAATATTTTGATTACTTACACATCTCTATCAAAGCTTGCCGCCGCCAGCCGTGTACATACCTATTTTTATAAAATAAAAATAATTTTTACTTTAAATTATTAGTTGCCCGTAAGGCGTAAACCTTCCTGGTGTTCACACTATTCGTGTATTGTATGATTATGTCGTTTTCTAATGTAGAGTAATGTAACATGCTGATGGAGGTAGTAACTACAATTAGCTGTGTTGTGATCAGGTGTTAGACGATTTGGAAGTGGGTACTTATCGGTCAATGCACGAGGGTTCCAGCATGACGGTGCCTCACGATATTTTTTCCGACCTGTACGTGAGTACATTATCATTATTGTCCATTATCAGTTCGGCGAGCAGTGGATTGGTAGGGGCCAACTGTGGCCAGCGCGGATTTGACACCACTTGATTTTTATTTGTGTGCATGTCCGTGCTAATCTCGTGCGACGAAATATGGAACATCTCCGCCACAGCCATTGTGCTGATCCAATGAAATGATACATTCGGAGAGTCAGACGACCTTCCTACTTAAAAAAAAAATCTTTTCTCGAGCTGCCTAAGTATCATTGTTTCTTTCGGGAGTCGATAAACGTAAACAAGCTACCTATACCTACAAGCATGAGGTCAACTGCGGTCATGACCTGTGCCTGTGTTGCCATGAAATTACCTATTTATTTTATTTAAGTTATTTATTTTTTAGGGGGTATTTTTTTTAAGTTTAGCCAGGTTTTGCAGGCATTAGTAGTATCAGTTATCGATACCTAACAATACCTTCACGGATCGGACAGGGTTTTCTTTGTTGAAGTAGCAATGTGTACATCACTATGTTTGTGATGTTTTGTTTGTGGAACATCACTCTATATTGTTGTTGGTTGCGCGGCTCCGCCATTATGAGACGGGACGCAACGAGTGGAGTCTTCAAGTTGTAACAGTGCAGTGTGAGTGCTACAAATAAATGTCTGCCTTATAAAAATGTTGTTTCCACTTCTCTAACCTTGACCGCCAACAGGTTATGGGCCCAGAGAAGCGCGATAACGCAGGTAGAGAAGTGGTGTGTAGCTTTTAAAAACGAAGTACGACAGCAAATCTAGTTGGGCGGTAAATGCCAACACGGGGTGCTTTGCTGACGGAAAAGGCGGTGAAAGGAAAACAGGGTCAGAGTTTTTAATCAGCGCGAAAAGGGACGTGCTGAAGTATGGAAGGTCGTTCAGATAGGTTTATTGTACTGAACGGGAAAAATTGGGCGGCATGGCGATTTCAAATGGCCGTCATTTTAAAAGCAAAGAAGTTATACGGCGTGGTCACCGGTACGGAAACTATAGTGAAGGAAGTGAGTGAGGAAAAAGACTATAAAGCGCAAGAAATTATAGTCACGAGGGTCGACGAACATGTAATGTCATACTTATCTACATGCAGCACGAGTAATGAAATGTGGAGAAAGTTAATCACGTTGTATGAACCATCGTCTCAGGTTAGCGTCCATCTTGTACAACAAAAATTTTTCAATATGACGTACGAAGAACCTATGCTTAAATTTATAACTAGTATTGAAGAAATATCTAGCCAACTCAGAGAATTAAAGGAGCCAGTTTCGGAAAAGATGATGATTACTAAAATTATAATGTCACTGCCAGATAAGTTTAAACATTTCTTAAGTGCCTGGGAATCGGTACCTGAAAGCCAGCAGAATCTAAAAGAATTAACATCAAGGTTACTTATTGAGGAAGAGCGATGTGGTGCAGGAACTTCATCAAGTTCAGCGTTTGTTAGCAAAGGTCAACTTACAAAAACAAGAAAGTGTTATCAGTGTGGTAAAAGTGGACATCTGAAACGTGAGTGTCGACAAATAAAATGTTATCAGTGTAATCAAATGGGACATTTTGCTAAGGACTGTAAGGAAAATAAAAATCAGAATGATACATCAAAACAAAATTCTAACCTAAAAAATGCTTTTATAGTACAAGAGCGTATTTGTGAAAATAAATTGGATTTTATTTTAGATTCAGGAGCTAGTGAGCACATGACATTTATTAAAGATTTACTCTGTAATTTCCGTAAAATTGATAAATATGTAATAGTTGGTAATGGTAAAAAATTAAAGGTAGAGGGTATAGGGGAAATTAAATTGTTTGCTTTTAATGGACAGGATTACATATCCACCGTATTACACAATGTATTGTATGTACCCGACTTAAATGCTAATTTGTTCTCAGTGGTTTGTGCAGTTGATCGTGGGTATACAGTGTTGTCAAGTGAAAATAAATGTAAAATCTTGTATGACGGAACACTTAGAGCTCAAGCTAAACGTGTAGGTAGTTTATATATTATGGATTTTAAAATTGAAAGCAATGTAAATGACAGTTGTGCCTTTTTAAGTTTACTCTCATGGCATGAAAGATTGGCTCATCAAAATTTTAAACATGTAAAAGAAATATTAAGTAAAAGTAACATAAAGTATGAAGGGAATATTGATCAATGTATTTCGTGTATCCAAGGCAAACAGCATAGATTACCATTTCCCAAAAGTTTCAGTCGAGCAGAAAAGCCTGGAGAATTGGTGCATGGAGACTTGTGCGGTCCAATGGAGACAAAGTCTTTAGGTGGTTCATCATATTTTTTGTTGTTGAAGGATGATTACAGTAATTACAGGTATGTCTATTTTCTTAAGAATAAGTATGAGACGAAGGATAAGATTGCAGAGTTTCTTGAACAGTTTGAAAATGAGTTTGAATGTAAAGTCAAAAGGTTTAGGTCAGATGGTGGTGGAGAGTTTAAGAGTAAAGAGATTGAAAGAATGTTTAAAATTAAAGGAATTGTACATGAGACTACTGTTGCTTATACACCCGAGCAGAATGGGAGGATCGAGAGAGAAATGAGAACTATTGTAGAATCTGCTAGGACAATGATGATTAATGCAAATCTAAGCAAGGATTTGTGGGCAGAAGCAGTAAGTGTGGCGGTGTATACAATCAACAGAACAGGTACTAGTAGTAGAAAAGACATGACCCCGTATGAACTGCTATATAGGAAGAGTTTTGACATTAATTTGTTACGAACATTTGGAGATAAATTGTGTGTTCATATTCCTAAACAGAGAAGATGCAAATGGGATCCTAAAGGGCAAATTGGGATATTTGTAGGATATGCATATAACACAAAAGGATATAGAGTGTGGTTTAAAGATGAAGGGAAAGTGGATACTTTTAGAGATGTAACTTTTGTACAACGAGTAAGAGTCAGTGAAGAGATACAGCAAAGAGAAAAGGAATTATTACCAGAGCGTGAGCAAGAGATAGAAGAGAAGGAAGGAACAGAGGTACAGAATGTAATAGTGCAGGATGAATCTCAAGAACTAGAAGAAGGCTGTGATAAAGAAGATTATGTGCAAAAAGAACAGCAAATCGAAGATTTAGTAAGAGAGAGGGAATCTGACGTGGGAAGTGATAGTTCAGACTTAGAGTATGAGGAAGAACATTTAGAAGAGGAGTGGTTCAGTTCAGATGAAGCTAGGATAGAGGAAGGGAGAACAAGAAGAGGAAGGAGAATAATTAAACCTAAATGGACAGATGATTATGAACTGGGAATGGTTGCACAAGGAAATATAGGATTAACCTATGAAGAAGCAGTTAATGGAAAAGATAAGAATAAGTGGTTAGAAGCAATAAAAGAAGAATTAGAAGCATTTGAACGAAATGATACATGGATTGAGACAGAATTACCAAAAGAAGAGAAGACAATTGACTGCAAATGGGTTTTCAAAATAAAGAAAGATCAAAATAGAGAGATTTACAAGGCAAGATTAGTGGCAAGAGGTTTTAAACAAGAAGAGAAGTTTGACCATTCAGAAGTTTATGCTCCAGTAGCGAAGTTACCAACATTAAGGATATTGTTGGCCATAGCAAGCAAACATAACCTAGATATACAGCAAATGGATGTTAAAAGCGCTTTCTTGAATGGAAGAATAGATGAAGAAGTGTATCTGGTAAAGCCGGAGGGTATGAAGAATGATGGTAAAGTATTAAAATTGAGAAGATCATTGTATGGACTCAAAAAATCCCCTCGATATTGGAATGAGAGGTTTGATAAACTAATGATGCAGGAAGGGTTCATTCGTAGTAAGTGTGATTATTGTCTGTATTACAAGAAAGGTATGAAGTTCTATGTTTTGTTATATGTTGATGATGTACTTTTAATTTCAGAGGATATTAATGCAATAAAAGGGTTGAAAGAAGAGTTAAGTAAGAACTTTGATATGAAAGATATGAATGGAGTTTCTAAGTATTTAGGTATTAACATAAAGAAGAACGAAAAGTGCATAGAGATTGATCAAGAAGACTATTTAATCGAGATTTTAAAGAAATATAATATGGAAGAGTGTAAGCCAGTGTCTACTCCTATAGAAGTCGGTATTAAGCTGGAGAGAAGTAAGGAAGAAAATGTGGAATTAATTAAAAGGTGTCGAACACTGATTGGCAGTCTTATGTATGCAATGTTAGGGACAAGGCCTGATATTTGTTATGCTTTGAGCTATTTGAGTCGCTATCAAGCATATGCAAATGAGGATGTATGGAAGGGATTGAAAAGAGTATTAAGGTACATAAAGGGGACGTTAAAGTTTAAATTAGTTTATAAAATAGGTATAGATGAGCCGTTGGTAGGCTATACGGATCACTTCCCTCCGCGCGCCCGCGCCGTGTGGTTTGAAATTAATACGCTCCGGGTATATTTACGAATATCGCGTTCCGATTGTTAGTTTCCGGCTCGTGTTTTCATTCTAGACTGTGAAATTGTGTCTGGCTTGGTATAGTAAGTTTATTCTTAGTGTTTGTTTGGTATTTATTGTAAATCAAATAATTTCGGTGAGTACATTTATTTTCTTACTTGTGAGGGTAACGTAATTTATTTTTCTTTTCGCCGCGCGACGGTTTTGTTTTTTTTTCTTTTCGTTAACTTAGATTTGTTTTTCTTGTTAATTAATTAGCTATGTCAACTTCCAATGACCCCCCTGATCGTGGGGGGGACATTTTCCGCAGAGATAACAAGACGTTTAGGTCGCCGCCGCAAGCATCCGCTAAGCGTTTGTTTTGTGAAATGTCTCCGACCGACAATTTAATAGATGATAGGTCGAAGCGTTTACAAACTGCACCCAATTCTCCCGAAAAGTCGCCTACATTAAATATTTCCAATCGTAGCGACGGGAACAGTAATTATTGCGATTTGATGACCGAGGCGTCTGTGTACCTGGCCAAAATCAACGAGCTGGTTAATGATAACGGTTCTCGTATAAATGTCGCGAACAAATCAGCAATTATGGATATGACTCAACGAGTTACAAGTATCGTGTCTTTGTTAGCTTTAAAATCTGCGTGTAACGAGACAAAGCTTGCTAACACCGAGCGCGAATTGGAAATAATTAAATTAAAATCCTACGCTAAAACCGTTAATGAGGACAAAAACATGTCGTACGCGGATTCTTTGAAACTGCGGTTGCCTAAAGTTACCCCGGCTATTGAATCTAGAGTACCTCTTCCTTGTCTCGTCGCCTATCCGACCCAGGAGCGATCAGCTGACTATGCGTCATCTTCCGCCACTAAACAAGCTCTTATGAAGGCGATTAGACCGAGTGACGATGGTTTTCAAATAGTCGGTATTAAAAAAACCGCCAAATCAGGCGTTGTACTGCGCGTTGCAAATGAAAACCAATTGAAAAGACTAGAATCGGTAGACGCTATAAAGTCTGCGGGTCTTCGTTTAGAAAAACCAAAAGGTCGCCGACCCCGTCTATTAGTCAAGGACATTCCCGCCTCTATGGAAGACAACAATTTTTTGCAAGCCATATACCGCCAAAATATTAAAAACGAGTTGCCAATAAAAGAAGACGACTTCATTAAATCCACGAAAATAGTCCGTAGGCGTTCTACCAATAACGGTCGTAAATGGTTAGGAATAGAGATTGAACCTGAGGTACGGAAACATCTTGTGTCTACCAAGGATAAGTTATTTATTGACTGGGCCACGTGCCGTTTTGTTGATGATATCGAGGTAGTTCGTTGCGCGTATTGTCAGCAATTCGGTCACGTGAAAAAGCATTGCGCTAATAAATCACCAACCTGCGCTATATGTTCTGAGGCCCACGAAACCAATGTTTGTCCGCATAAGGACGATTTAAATTTTACCCCGGTTTGCGCGGCGTGTAAACGTTTTAAAAAACCTTTTGACCATCGCTGCGGGTCTGAACAGTGCGGTACCTATAAATTAAAACTCGAACAACTTATCCTACATACTAATTACTAATTAAGATGGATAGTCTAAGCATAGGGCAATTAAACCTTCACAACGATAAGGTGGCGACATCAGAGTTAGATAAATTAATTATTGACTATAACTTAGACCTTGTACTCATTCAAGAGCAATATCAAAACTCAAGTTTACGTCACAGGGTAGTACAGCTGGATTGTAGGGCGCGAGCCGGAATTTATGTTGCGCGGTCTTCTAACTTTACGGTAACGTCTATACGTGACCTCATGACGCCACACTGTGCGGTTGCTGAAGTCTCATCAGCTTCTTTTAAAGTATTCGTTGTAAGCTGTTACTTTCAATATTCAGATCCTGTTACTCCTCATATACATAATCTCCGTCATGTCTTGCGGTCACTCGCGGGCTGCAAAGTGATCGTTGGCGCGGATGTCAACGCGTCATCGTCTCTGTGGTATGGCAAGGTTCGGGCAACCGATACCGAACGACGCTGCGCTGTTGAGGATTTCATTGCTGAGATGAACCTATCGATTCATAATACCCCCGATGCACCACCTACTTTTTGCAGCCAAATAGGCGAATCTTGTATTGACGTCACACTTTCTAGTGCCGACGTACGTTTGGATAGGTGGCGTGTCCTACCGGACGCGTCTTGTAGTGATCATCGCCTGATCGTGTACGAATTTGTTCCTGGTTATATTCAGGGTCCGTCTCATATTCCTGGTAATTTCAGATATAGATGTAAAGGTGCGAACTGGGAATTTTTTGGCTCGCTTTTTGCGTGTCACGCCAAGGAGTTCACTCGGGACGGGCTGTCAGCCGAAGAAAGTGCTGACATTATGTCAGAAACCTTTACCTACTGTGCTGACATCGCCATTGGTCGTGGATCTATGACCAATATTCGTAGATGTGACTGGTGGAGTGATTATTTAGTTGAACAGCGCAAAAGATATCGCAGAGCGCGTAGACAGTTAAATAAACTCAAGAGCCGAAAGATTACTGGAGATCTTCTTACGTCCGCTTTAAATGCTTTTAGAGTTGCCAAGTCACGCTATAAAGCATCGGTGGAAAAATCTAAGGGTAACTTGTTGCGGAAAATCGTTGACAAACTTGACAGGGAGGGTCCGTGGTCTCCCTTATATCACGAATTTAAAGCTAACAGATCGGTCGACCTTGCATACGTTCAAAACATTAAGGTCAATGATAAGCATACCACGGGCATAGAGGAAACAACAAAAGTACTAATTAATACACTTATCCCTGATGATTCACCGGCTAACGATAGCGACTACCACCAACAGATTCGAGCGTGGGCTCCTGTGCCACCTGAATCACCAATGTCAGACGTACCATCTAATGACGAATTTATAAATATTGTTAGAAAACTACCGGTCAACAAATCATCAGGGGAAGATAAAATATCTAATAGGATGATTAAAGAAGCGTGTAAAACAGCGGGTGATGCCATCTTAACTGTATATAACCGATGCATTGCTGAAGGCGTTTTTCCTCGTAAATGGCGACGCGGTTTCATACGAATAATACCAAAGTGTGGTGATAAACCACCGGATGATCCGAAGTCATATCGGCCTATCACGCTTCTACCATCTTTGGGGAAACTTCTTGAGCGCCTCATCGTTCCACGGTTACTACCGAACGGTCCAAAATTTCATAGTAATCAATATGGCTTCACCATCGGTAAATCAACAGTCGACGCGGCGCTTTCTGTCAGAAGAACCGTTAACCAGTCGGAACACAAGTACGTGATTGGTATCTTTTTGGATATTTCTGGGGCTTTTGATAACGCTTGGTGGCCTATGCTGTTGTTAAAATTAAAAAACCGCGGTTGCTATAGAAACATATATAATCTCGTTTACTCGTACTTTATAAACGGTTCCGCGGTACTTAAGCTCGGTCATTTTTCTAGTACTAAAGCACTGACCATGGGATGTCCTCAGGGTTCAGTTGTCGGTCCTTATTTATGGAATTTGGGTTTTGATGATTTTCTCGCGATCCCGCTTCCTTGCGGCTGTTCACTTACTGGTTACGCGGACGATGGCCTACTGCTCATTCAATCAAGTACCCGAGCCGGACTTGAGAACTTGGCCCATACTTGCCTAAATCTAATATCTCAGTGGGGTGATCGTAACCGCCTAGCGTTTGCGCCGCATAAAACCTATCAACTTCTACTAAAAGGTAATCTTAAATCATTGCCTACTATTAAATTTAATAACGTTCCCGTTAAAAAACAGCAATCCGTATGCTACCTTGGTATGGTCTTAGAAAGGAATTTTTCATTTATCGAACATATAAAAATAGTTGGCGAAAAAGCTAAAAGGAACTTTTATGCCCTAACTAGAATATCCAAAGCAACTTGGGGTCTATCATTCCTAACTTTAAAAACTATATATGGAGCTACCTACTTAGGATGTATGTGCTACGGTGCACCTGTTTGGGCCGATAGGGCCAGCATAGGGGCGGCGCGACGTAAACTGCTTCAAAGCCAACGTTTGGCATTGATATTTTTATGCAAGGCGTATAGAACAGTCAGTACTGAAGCCTTACCCGTTCTGGCAGGTGTACTTCCAGTCGATCTTGAAGTACAGCGACGTGCTTCAATGTACTACTCCGCGAGGGGGGAGGCCATGGACACTAACTTTGTTACACGACGCGACCTCAATAGAATTTCTAGATTATTTAAACCTCAGACTGACGTCTGGGAGGACCTCTTATCCGAATGGCAAAGTAGGTGGGATAATTCCATCAAGGGCCGGCACCTCCATCTGTTCTTTCCATCCGTTGGCGATCGGCTGGCTAAGACATGGCTGGAGGTTGACCACTGCGTTGCCCAATTTCTCACAGGTCATGGCAACTTTAAAAGTAAACTGTATTCTTTTAAACTTGTTCCTTCGCCTTTGTGTCAGTGTTCTACATCGAACTGTGAATTTGAACAGTCCGCACATCACATCTTGTGGGAGTGTATTCTTTGGCAGAATGAACGCAATATTATGTTGGATAGTGTACAAGTTACATCCGGAGTTGTTTATTATACGGACCTTGTTGAAACTAGAACTAATTTCCGTGCGTTCAGGCGCTTTTGCCATACCTATTATTGGAATCAATTGTAACAGCAGATACCTACTTAGGACCCATTAACTTGATCAAATGTTATTCCGTGGTGCTTGGCAATCTGGGCTTCTCCCAGTTGCAATAATGTCCCTTTGTGCCGATTGGCCTAGTTCTATTCTGTCTCCTGCTTATTATGGAGGGAAGTGGAAAAAATATCTTTTTTCTTACTCCTCCGCTATTCTTTTCTGATTAATTTCGTTGCGGGACCCAAGACAGTTGAAACATTTCTCCGGGACTCGTCGAGCTTCATTGCTCGGCGTTTTTCTGGCGGTCTCCACTGTTGATTCTGGCTTTCAGGAGTTGCAGTGGGTTGGGAACAGTGTGGCGGGTTTTGTCCCAATTAAAAAAAAAAAAAAAAAAAAGGCTATACGGATGCTGATTGGGGAGGAGAGCAGGCAGACCGAAAGTCAACATCAGGTTATATTATGAAAGTGTATGGATGTGTTGTGTCATGGTCATCTAACAAGCAGCAGTGTGTGGCGTTATCCTCCACTGAAGCAGAATATGTTGCTTTAGCTAGAGGCATATCTGAAGGGTGTTGGATTAAAAATATGTTGACTGAAATTAATTTGAAGTGTGATAATGTTATTATTTATGAGGATAATCAGTCTGCCATATATATTGCTAAAAATCCAGAGCATCACAAGAGGTTGAAGCATATTGATTTAAAGTATCATTTTATAAGAGATAAAATTAAAAATAGAGTTGTAATTTTGAGATACATTCAGAGTAATGAACAGGTGGCTGATATATGTACTAAACCTCTGCATAAGTTAAAGTTTGAAAATTGTATTAAGAAGTTATTAATTTAAATGTACGTTGAAGTAGAATCTTGTAAGTTAAAGTTAAGAGTTTTTTTTTGTTTCTGTAGTAAAGTTTAATATGAGTAAGTTGAGTAGTGATGTGCCATTGAGGAAGGGTGTTGAAGTAGCAATGTGTACATCACTATGTTTGTGATGTTTTGTTTGTGGAACATCACTCTATATTGTTGTTGGTTGCGCGGCTCCGCCATTATGAGACGGGACTCACGGGACGCAACAAGTGGAGTCTTCAAGTTGTAACAGTGCAGTGTGAGTGCTACAAATAAATGTCTGCCTTATAAAAATGTTGTTTCCACTTCTCTAACCTTGACCGCCAACATTCTTAACATATTGTATATGTGGCAGCATCTAATTAGCAAATTGCGCTGCATATTAATGATCTTTATTGTAAAACTAGCTTTCCCTCCGCGGCTTCGCCCGCTTGAAATTCGGTTATATCGTGCAAAAATATTCCCGAGGGATTTTTTTTAGATTTCCAATATTTTTCAACAAAAGGTAGCCTATGTCCTTTCTCAGGGTCTTAAAATTGTCTGTACCAAATTTCATCAAAATCTGTTGAAAGGTTTAAGCGGGAAAGCGTAACAGACAGACAATAAAATAATAGTATGGATTAGTCAAAGAATTTGTATATTAGTCTGTACGAATAAAGTAAATATAGAAATAAGACATGTATACCAATTACCGTACTTAATAAGTTGCTGCTGAGATTGGTTAGTAAAATCATAGACAATCTCGTTATCAGTAACCAAGACAGAACACCAGTGACGGCAGTGACACATCACACATGTCACTGATAAAAAACTGTCCAGGGTTGCCAACTGTACGAGGTTCCTCGTACAAATACGAGATTTGTGGTTTTCCGTACGAGGTACGAGGATGGTATGAACCTCGTACAAAAATGTACGAGATTTTCACATTGTAGGAACTTCACACGTAAATCGCTTTTCTGATTGACGGTATAGCTACATAGCTCCGGCGGACGAGCTCCTACTCTCTGGTAGTTCGCCTTTTTTGACGAATGAGCTTTTTTTTTTTAGACGTTCTATCCCGCGACCCTGTTTTGGCGACTAGTACTACGTCCAGTTTTGACGAATGACCTTTTTTTTTTTTTTTGACGTTTTCATTCCGGTGACCGTAATACATCCACTTTGACCTTCGAGCAACACAGACTAACGAATGAGCTTTTTTTTTTTTTTTTAGGCGTTCTTTCCGATGTCCCTGTTGACGAATGGTACTCGTCTGTCTAGTACTACAGTAGTACTACGAGGTTTGAAAGCCATTATACGAGATTTTGAGGTGCACATGTACGAGGAATCTTTGTTTTTGGTTGGCAACCCTGAAACTGTCAATGTCATTATACAATCGCTTCGCAGTTCGCGGCGGATGTTGAAGTAATGAATTTCTAACAATATTGACAATAATATTGATTGAATTATGTGTAACTATTTATAAAACAGCAAGTCCTATACGGTAATTGTTAATATTAATTATAAATTTACTTAATTATATGTACATGCTGCGATCTTCTGTAATTGAAGGAGCACACGAAACGTAAATGAACCTACGAGATGCCATTTATTTATTGTACATTTCTATTTTAGTTTATATATGCGTATTCTTTACTGGAGAGTCTCAAAAATAAACAATAAAAAAATTACTTGTGTAGTTTAGGTCAGATAGGTTGTCTCTCTATGTAAATTACTGGTTGAATTACAATCGAAACAAAGCTACATTGTAAAGCTACGAAACCAGGCTAGGCAGCTGATGATGATGATGATGACGACTTGTACAGTTTAAAAACTGCTTCAAATATATTTCGTATGTTTCAGATGTATTCCCCACGGCAAAAGATTTTATGGTTTGCATTTAGTACAAGAATTATCCTAATTATCTTACAATCAATATCAAACCTTATCATACCGGACCATGACGCTAATGTGTTTTTAAGCCCTGAAGACCCAAACTTGCGTAAAACGCATGCTGACATTATTGTGGAGAAATTATTGGGTGGCATGAAGAGATGGGATGCACAATACTTTATACATATTGCTCAGTATGGTTATACCTACGAAAATTGTTTAGCATTCTTTCCACTGTTTCCATTACTTGTAAGATATGTTGCTTATGGACTCAGTAGTCTATTTGGAACATTTTTAAACTTCCACAGCACACTGTTAGTTTCTGCAACCCTTTTAAATATTATAATGTTTGTCAAATCAGCTGATATATTACACACACTGAGCTTACGAATTTTGCGAAGTGAATGTAAAGCCTATAAATCAGCAATATTGTACTGTGTCAACCCGGCAAGTATATTTTTTTCAGCACCATACTCAGAGTCACTGTTTGCCTGGATGTCCTTCTATACAATGTTCAAATGTACAGAAAGTGAGACATTAAGATTTGCTAATATTGATATACTGAGTGGCCTGCCAGCAGGATTTTCAATGGTCACTCGATCCAATGGCTCTGTTAATTTAGGGTTCATATTCTATGCAAGCTTTAAAAATGTTGTAGAAAGAACTTTACCTGAAATTGTGTATAAATATAGAACTTTGAAACATAAGATAATATTGCCATTCTTGCTGTTGCCATTGTTCACTTCATTTGTGTCACTCTTCCTGACTGTGATCATAGCACTGTTACCATTTCTTTTAGTTCAAACATATAATTACTTGAAGTATTGTATACATAGTGAACATAACTTGCCTGATTTTTTATCAAATACAGAATATGTATTGCCAGGCAGTGCTGAGAGTCCATGGTGTAATTACAGTTTGCCATTATCATATACTTATATCCAAAGTAATTACTGGAATGTTGGTTTCTTTAAGTATTATAAATTAAAACAAATTCCCAATTTCATTCTCTCTGCTCCTATCATTTTGTTGTTGATGTATCATTGTTTGTCTTATGTACTGTGTAACATAAGGCTGTGTTTTAGACTTGGGTTGAAAACTAGTGCTATTGGATATACAAATAAGATGCCTTACAGGCCAAAGCAATATTCTAAATGTTTCGGGGCCAATGATCCTACAATGTTTGTGTATGTAGTACATATGCTTTTCTTATGTATATTTTGCATAATTTTTGTACATATCCAAGTGTCAACTAGACTCTTGGCATCAGCTAGTCCGATATTGTATTGGATATGTTCTAGTAAAATGAATGTGGGTCCCACACCAACATCGGACCAGAATACCATCAATGAACATTTCCGACGTATTGGAATAGGAAAGAGAATCCCCTCTCATCATTTATCTATAGCAAATTTGGAGGGAGTTGACAATATGTACAGCAAGTGGAAAACATTTTTAATCTCCAGAAGGATGCCAGACTTCCAATCGCGGATGATACAGTATTATTTCATTGGATATTATTTTGTAGGAACAGTTTTATTCTCAAATTTTTATCCTTGGACTTAAATAATTGCTACTAATATCCTGGACATATCATTTACGTATCAGCAGCAAACTGATGGTGTTAACTTAATCAAATTTATTTATCAACATATCATTTGTGATATATGTATCTATAAAGTAATGCATTCCATTTAAAATGAAATAGTTATCACAAATAGTTCGAAATATATTTACTAATTACTGCCTTATAATAAATAACCGTCGTAATGACGATCTTTTAGCAAATTGATATTTATGGTAGGTAGTGAAAATATCAGCGTTATTACTTATTACATAAATAGAGCCCTTAGTATGTATTTAAATGATCATGTTAAGGTATGCTTGGAATGTGGCCTTTCAACGTTAAATATTCAAATAAAAATTATGCTACATCCTACATCGTCATTTATAATCTAAAGCTTTTATGAAGTAGTTTATAAGGAATAAGGTTTTCGTACAAATTTACTGTTACTTACTCTAGTCATTTATTTTGTGTTTATGTAGTTAGGAATTAAAGTACTCACAGGATACTGAATAATATTCAAGACAATATTAGGTATTCTGAAAAAAAAATAAAATGTTTTGAGGAAGTCGAGTGACCAATTTAAATGGTTTCATGTGTGATTGAAGTGTTTGTCTTATGTTTTGTGTACATTGTTACAACCATCAATTTGCGAACACCAAGATTTAGGTATGTGATTGACTCAAACCAAAGAACACGGGATACAACTTCAAGGAATGAATGTGGGTCACTAGTATGAATACCATCAAGACAACTTTAGCTCGGACGTATTTTATCGGGCACTGGATTTTAAACCCTGTCCATGGGCGTAGCCCCACTGGGGCACGCTGAGGCGCTTGCCCCACCCTGGCTCTGATCTCTCAAGGTACCTAATTAAACAAAAAAAAAAACCGGGGGGGGGGGATAAGTTGACTTCTACCCCCAACCTGAACCCAAGGCTGGCTACGCCCATGACCCTGTCTTGTACCGATATTACTCTCGTGGACTCAATATTGTTTTGGTAAATATCAGAACTTAAGTACCCACTGTAATTATTATCCTTTGAGTTCGCGAATGGCAATTTAAATTAAATAATTTTTATTCATGGAAGTTTCTTGTCATTAAGTAATATGATAAAGTAGGTTTAGAATAAGATAATAATGATCAATCTTTTGATCTCGAAATGGAATTGACTTTAAACACGAATTAGCTCTATAAGAATTCATATTAATAGCTTTATTAAGATCTTAAGATGTAGCAAGGGACCACCGAATGTGCAGTAGATGAAACCACCGGTGACCCAGAGAAATTCTATAGGTTTTTATTCTATTACAAGCATTGATAGTTTAATATTATATCAATGATTACAAGTCCTATTAGATATTAAAATAATTATATTTCTATTAGATTCTCATAAAGCACGTCAGCTTCTCAGATATATACACACATAGCAGCCGTCCATTTTGAAATAGCCACCATAAATGTACCATTTTAGGAAGCTTCATTTTACAAGTTCGGCAGTTCCATAATAGACAAATATTTTAATATTACGAAAATGCAGGATAGGTTTTCCAATTACAATTTTCCAGAATTTTTCTAATATTAGCTTTTGCTAAAAATGGACTTGTAAACGCTTTGGGCTCAACATTTGTAATGACATAATTACCATTATTATTGATCTTTTGAATTGCAGTGATGACTTATTCAAAATCATTTTAACCACTGTATTTTTTCGGCCCCACTTTATCATATTTTAAATTACTTAGTTACATATCCATGAAAGATTTAATAAAAAGTAATAATGTTTTTTATGGTTGTGAATATATTTTAATTAATTACAATTTAGTGTTAGATTGCACTTCTATCACGTTCTGTTATTTTCGATATTAAATTAAACACGATATCACAAGTTATAAAATAGTTTTATTTTTGTAAGACAAAATTATGTTCCACTTAATTAAATATTAGAATTGCTTCTTATAAATAAATTTTGATTAAATGTACAAGTACTTATAATATATGATTGTATTTATCTGTAGGTACTATGTATGGTATGTACATCGTATTCCGATTAGCACCCCCGAGTTTGCTTCTACAATATGTAAAGAAAACCCTGTCCGATCCGAGAAGGTGTTGCTAGGTATCGATAACTGATTCTACTAAAGGATACAAAGCCGGGCTAAACTTAAAAAAAATAAATAATATTTCGCAAAAAGAGGTAACGTAATACATGTGCGGTAAGCAACCCTTCCGCGGGCGGCGGGGGACAGAGCACGCGGCACGTGGTCGTATCGCTATTCGCTCATAACAATACCGGTGTTGTCACTTTTTTTTTTAATTACCAAATTTGGGGGAAGTTGGAATTAATTCGCCGGGAAAAAAGATTATTTCAAAATTCATTACTATTGTTACTATGACGATTACGTAAATTTTTATATTATATTTGGTCAAGTGTTTACCTAACCTTTATTATCCTTATGGGTCGGACAGGGATTTCTTTACATACCTATTGAATAGGCGTAAATCGGGAGAACTTTTATTTAATAAAAATTCGACAATCAGGAATACGACTATTGTCCACACTGATTACTGCAACTTACTTAATTTAAAAGCACACACACCACACTGCAATACCTACCCGCCACGGATTATTGTGTTTTTGAAGAAAGTTGTATAGACACCATTCTTTCTGATATTTTGGGATTTCTCCAATCTCCGAAGTTATTAAAGCAAAAAGCCTATACGCATTTAGCAACTAGTAAATAAGTCTCAAACACAACACAAAGATCTGTGGAGCGTACTGTACATTACAAACCAGCACAATTACAACAAACAACCTACAGCATTCCATCATTTATATAATTTAAGAAAGGCTATGTTTTAAATTTATTTGTTGGCGACACGTCGAATCCTATTAATTTACACTTAAGAATATTGGCAGTTCCATCTGCTTTCCACTTTACTAAAACAATCGACTTGGAATTTTCTTACACGCATAAAACCTCAATCAAAGAACTTGCGGTCTAAAAAGGCGACTTTAATACATAATCATAATACCTACCTATTTAGAATAAAATAAAAAAAAAAAATTGTCCGTGTCCGTAAATTTTATAATATTATCTATGTGTAATTTATATCACGCAATTCATCTGTTTTAACCCCCGTTTTTTCGGTAATATTTACACCAAATATGGTATTAAATGAATTGAATGTGATTAAGCTATTAATTAGGTAGACCATTTTACGAAAATTAGAGAAATTGCTAATAATCCGCTGTTGAATTCAGGAAATTAATAACTTTTAGAGGTATTGCTTAAAGTGGCCTCTTTAGGCCCCATTGTGTTGAGATTCTTCCCTAGCTTATAAATTATTTATTCGTTATTATCTACGGTCATATCGGTCGACGAGGGTTTCGGAGAGGCGTCAGCTGAGTCTGACAGTCGGGACGACACCGACAGGTCGGTGACGGCGACGGGGTCGGCGCTGGCCTCCCCGCCGCCAGCGTGACCCTATGCCACCGCTAACGCATCCTGCAACCGCTGACGAGCACGTCGCACTCGCTCCTCTTGACGTCTTACGTCATCCTTGGTTATGGTCACAGCCGCAATGAGCGGCTGTTCAGGGTTTAAAAAAACACCTGGGTTCTCGAGTATAGATTGTTTCGATCCAGTTTGACCTGAAAATAGGAAAAAAAAAATCATTTAAAAGAGTAGTGAAATGAAATAACAATGGGTTGAGTCACGATTAAAAGCAAGGGCTATTTTAGAGTGAAAACATCTCATTGTCTGCAGGCCGCAAAATCTTGCTTGGCGACTGCATAACGCATCATCACCATCTCAGCGTTAATCCCAGTCGCATCCGAAGCTTTTTCATCTTTGGAGTATGGGATCCACTTTGCCGATCTAACTACTGATATTGTCTAAATTCGATATTTTCCGTGAAGCGACTGCCGTCTGACCTCCACAACCTGAAGTCGATAACGAAGCATTGCAGCTAGACTAATTGTTGGACTTTTGAGGACTCCAACAACCCGTAACTACTGCCATTAGATGTTCGTATGGCAACCGGGACTAACGGCTTAACGTGCTTTCCGAGGTACGACCAGACCAGTAGAAATATTCTTATTCATGCATACAAATATTTACGCTCCGCGGGGATCGAATCCGCGCCTCCTTGCGCAGCGGCTGTGTTTGCTACCGCTACGCCACTGAGGCTGTGCATAACGCATATGTCTTAATATCTCATTTCTCCATTGCCTCTTTTTTTTTTTTTCTTTATTTATTTTTAGGGACTTTTATGCAATTATTGCACACGCCAGTCCCATCAGACCTTATAATTAATAATATTAGCAAAACACAACAATAAAAAACCTACTTTATGCCGCAAAACGTAATAACACAAACTTAATTAATTTATAAGCAGCTCCAGAGGTTGGTGTCGACAATATATGATGGTACATACAAACATCGTTTACATTTAAATTTAGCTCTCTAACTAGATCCTCTCTGGCGGACTGAAATCTGACACACTCCGTCAGTAAATGTACGATATCTTCCAGAGTGCCACACACCTCACAATTGGGTGAATTAATTTTTTTCATTAGATATCCAAAATTATTCAGCGGCATGTGTCCAGATCTCAGTCTGTGAGCTACAACTATAAATTCCCTAGTTAACCTAGTGTCATTAAACCACGGTATATGAGGAGGTTCCGAAACTATAGACCTGTACCATATCCCTTTATCTTTCGATCTTTGATTAAAATGCTCTTTCCAAACCTCGTGACACATATGTTTATACTTAGGTAATATTTCTATAATTTCATTGCCTCTTATTTTAACCTTTTGAACGCCAATCACTTGTATACAAGTTCGAGATTTCCGTGCCCTCAGCGCCACTACATGATTAGACGTAATAATAGTATAAAATAAATTTAAGACTTACTAGACCTTTTATTTTGTTTTTATGGAAAATATCCCTGTTATCAGCCTAATTTTAAATTTTTCACACATAATAGGTTTTTGTTTGTTTTATTTTCAATAGAAACAAAAACGCCAGAAAAGATTTTAATGTCCCCAGCGCCAAGTACTTGATATAAAGTAAGCCAGTGATGGGACACGATAAAGACATCGCTATATTTCATCTTGTGATGAAATGATCATAAATACTATTATTGCAAGAAAATGAGGTGAATAAATAATATTTTATAAATATTGTAAACTATAAACTAGGTTTTATTCACCTTAATCAAGTATAAATAAGTTTTCTAATCATTGTCGATAGTGAAACACCGTTTGAAAAACTCATCCCTACAAAGTTAGTTAGTTGTCAGTGCGCACACGCCACCAACATGTATAGAAGTATATCTGTGACGTCATAAGCGGACGGGTTTCAAGGTCATCTTGTGCATTTTAGTGTAGTACAATGTTTACATCTTGAGTTGACGCACGTGTTCTAACAAAAAAATTAGTGACTGTGAATATGACGAATTATTGCGAGTTTTAGAAGGTCTCGAGAAAAATCAAAATTCTGAGTCTCGGAGTCTCGACACAGAATTTTGAAAAAGTTCGTCGTCTTGACATTCCGTTAAGTCGTCAACTTCCGTTTCAGTAATGTACTTTTGTTTTCTATTAGTTTCTACAAACAAGAAGAATCATTGCGAGTATTTTGCGACACCATTAAAAAAAAGATCTGTGTAGCTACCAGTGGCGAAGAGTCCATACAAGCCGATTCCCACCGGGTTACCTTTCAAAAATCAGTTCCATATTCATACAAAAGTATTTACATTCTATTTCATAAACAAAGTATTATTAATTAAATGCCTGCGCGATTTACAATAGCAATAGTAATTCTTAGCAATACCCTAAGTATCACATTTCATTTTATAGTCGTAAATTAATCAGCGCTTCAATTTTTCGTACCTAAATTACATTGAAGGTAACTCGACGAATTACAGCTTATCTCGGCCAACGTTTTACTATGAGGCGAAAAGAGACAGAGCGTGTCAAACCATCTCTTTCTAATGCTCGCTAACCGTACGTAAAATTTCAAGAAAGATAGGCTGATGGCGACCGGCTTGCAGTTCTCTCCTCTCCTCTATTAGAAAGAGACAAAGAAATTATTGTTATTGAACCACGGCACGGGAGAAAGAAAACACGACAAAATTAAAAAGAATTAGCGTTATAATGAAATCCTTCGCAAGTCATATTCTTTTTATTTTGGCATATTTTCGCGTTCCATTTCGTTTGGTTGAAAATAGATTATTTTTAGTATGTGACATGTGTTGCTATACCACTGGTGCGTGATAATTTCGTTTGTTATATTTTAATATTTGTGTTATTTAAACTGTGACTGATTCTGTAAGGTAATTTAATCGCAGATTTGGTTAAATACTGTGGATTTTGTTTGTTATTATGGCTTTAATTCGTATAGAGTGCTGCTCAACAGACTACCTGCTTACAAAAGAAACTTCATTTTCAAAACTAAGTTACGCATACAAGAAGCATGTTATTCAGTAGGGTCGAGCACTCCCACACATGATTATTGATTGCAAAAGGCGAGATGGATTTTTTAAACATTTTCACGCGTCGTTATATGATAAATATACATGGATGACAGGCAGTTGCAAACTGAACAAAATGTTCTGTCATCCGTGTTTGTTATTTTCTGATTCGAAATCTGTTTGGAGCAGTACGGGTTTTACGGATATTAATAATTTGTCTAAGTCAGCCAAAAAACACATTCAGACTGAAAAACACATCCGTAGCTGCGTGTTACTTCATGAATTTGGAAATAATGGCAGAATCGAGTCATTTTTTTCCAACGCTTTTGATGTACATAACAGAAAAGTTGACCGTAATCGCGAGTTAATGAAACGTTTTATTGACACGGTCATTCTTTTGGGGAAGCAAGAATTACCATTTCGCGGTCACAATGAAAGAGCAGATTCGGACAATCGCGGAAATTACATTGAAACGTTAAATTATTTGTGCAAGTACGATACAGTCCTTGATTCTCATTTGGAGCAATGTTCCTCGACCCAAAATTCTGTATTTTCAGGAATTTCAAGTGACATCCAAAATGACTTAATTCATTGTATCGCGTCTTCTATGCGTGACGAGATAAAGTCGGAAATAAATTCAGCTTCATTTGTATCGGTTATGATCGACGAAACGCCGGACGTCACTCACAGGGAACAGTTGACTGTTATATTGCGGTACTTGTCCAGCAGTGGAATTGAAGAGCGTTTTCTGGGCTTCTATGACGTAAGTGGTGGTCGAAATGCCGACATATTGACCACCATGTTACTCGGTATTCTCGATGACTTTCGTTGTAAAGATAAATTAATTGGACAGTCTTACGATGGTGCGGCAGTTATGTCTGGAGAGCGCGGTGGTGTACAAACTAAAGTTCGTGAAATCTGTCCCATGGCGATGTTTATTCCATGCTATGCTCACATTTTAAACTTAGTCTTGAGTCGGTCTCTTGAATTCGTACCCGAATTAAAAGCTTTTTTTTGGTCATATTAACAGTATCGTACGCTTTTTTAATAAATCTTCTAAAAGATCGAATCTTCTGAAAGAAGTTGCTCATCGTCGTATGCCGGGGGTAGCAGAAACGCGTTGGCATTATCACTCGCGCATAATTAACGTAATTTTCAACTGCAGAACCGACATGATCGAAACTTTGAATTGTATTTTAGATTCACCGGAATCATGGGACAGCGAATCAATTTCAATGTCCGAGTGCTTGTTACACAAACTGGAAGACATGCAATTTTGCTTCTTATTGCGTGTTTTCTCAGACATTTTCGAAAAGACAGACGTTCTTTTTGCTTTGCTTCAAAGTAAGCAAGTAGACATTGAAGTGGCAAAGCGCGAAATCGATTCTTTTGAACGGTGGATTTCGGAAGAGTTTATTAATTCATTTGATACCATTTTCCACAGCATTGAACAAATCTGTGAGCCGCCGCAGCGACGGCGCCGAATAAGTACTGACACGGATCCCAAAACGGCGTACAAGCGTATTTTTTCCTCGATTATAGATAAAGTCAAAGCTCAAATTACTCAAAGATACCGATCTTTTTCTCAGCTTGTATTTATTGATTTACTTAATAAATCAAAGTATCTTCAATACAACCAATCATTTCCAACTGAAAAAGTTTCCTCTTTGACAGCGAACTTTCCGGGAATTTTTGATTTTACCGCGTTGAAAAATGAACTTAAAGTCTTATTTACGTCAGCGTCGTTAAATAAATTGGACACCTATGAGCTTTTTTACAGCTCCAGAATACGTCTTTGAAAGACGCATTTTCTCAAGTTTCGACTCTTTGCAGTTTAATTCTGACCCTCCCCATTTCAGTAGCTTCAGCTGAGCGGTCATTTTCTGCTTTAAAACGCATTCACACGTATGTGCGAAACTGCCAAAAAGAGCAGAGATTATCCGATTTGGCTATCATGTCAATTGAAAAAAATTTGCTTAATAAAATGAAAAGTAATCCGAATTTTTATAACAACATTTTAGCTCATTTTGTTAAAAAAAACAGACGCATTGCATTACAATATAAATAACGTTGTGATTGTGTATAATTTGCTTTATTTTTGCTTAATATTTTTGTTGGTTTTGGATCGGTGTTTGTGTGGTTCGGTTTTTAACACTTTATTATTTTTGTAATTTTTTATTTTATTTTTTCTTGACTCTTATTCCCTAACAATAGGTACTTAACTTAGTACTTACTAACAAGCATGCATGTGTGGTATGGAGATGCACGTCGAAAAAGGCTTTTCACAAAGCCGCTTTTATCATACTTGAAAGACACTGTTATCAAATCATCAGTCCTTTTTTGTATGGTGAAGGTGAGGCTTTGAATATTATTCTTATCTGAAGACCTCCTCCAAGATATCCTGCAGTAGGTAAGTGTTTAAGTGTTTATTTTTTTGGACCGGCTTCCCTTTGCCAAAATTTCACCCTTCGCCACTGGTAGCTACCATGAGTTTTCATTACGAGACTCGATCGTCGATATCGAGATTGAGTCTCGTAATGAAAACTCATGGTTGCTACACTATAACATCTGCGTAAAACAGTCACTTAACATCCATTTTAATTTAAAAAAAAAACACTTAGAATCTATCTATCTATTGGTTGTATTTGTTGTAAGTAAACAAAATAAATTATGCAGGAATCGGTTGAGTTTAATGCACATGTAACTCGACCACAGTGAATATAAAAATAAATACACCATAGAAATCTAGACATCCTTATATCAGAAAGGATTTTGACGTGCCTCGAGCGCCCCGCCAACTACTTGATATGAAGTAGAAGGATTACATTTGGAGATAAATAGAGATGTGCCTCCTAGAACACACGTCTAACAAATTTACAATTCTTTTCTTTATTATGGGAAATATATCCAGGTTTTCATATTGATTTTTTATGAAATAAAATATGAAAATAGGGTTACAGTTTTTATTTAGCTTAGTAAACTGGTGAATAAGCACTAATTTCAACTTATAATATTATTTGTCGATACGACATTAATCTCATCCCTACATCTAACTATAGATCAGTGTTCCCAACTTAGGGGTTTTCCCCCCAGATTTAGGGGGTAAATAAGTGAGATGGGATTTTTTTAGGGGTCTGAAATGTTTAGGGATATTTTCAGGGATTTTCTATATTAGGCTCATTGTTATTTTTGAAATTTACTATATTTATTTCTTGCCTAGTGACTGCTGGTCCGATTTATATTAAATCGAAATGATGGATCTTGTGTAACATTTAATACATCCAATAAAATGTTAATATTCAATATCAATATGTATGATTAAAAAAAATCCGAATCTTCAGATGAAGACGAAATATTTAATGTATTAAATAACCTGCAATAAAGATTTTGAAACATATTACAGTCATCATCATCTCAGCGTTAATCCCAATCGCATCCGAAGCTTTTTCAGCTTTGGAGTCTGGGGTCCGCTTTACCAGTCTTACTGCTGTTTTTGGCTTAACTTCGATATTTTCAGTGAAGCGACTGCCGTCTGACCTCCACTCCACACCACTGTCTGACACACACCAATTGTTAGACTTTTGAGGGCTCCACAACCCGTAACGACTACCACTAGATGTTCGTATAACGTGCGTGCGTAGTTCGCTTAACGTGCTTTCCGAGACACGACCAGACCACTGAAAACATTTATATTCATGCATACAAATATTATACAACCGCACATTGAAACATATTACAGTACCTATATTATTTCTAAATCATTATGAATTTAAGTATATGTATTTTTTAGGGGGGAAACAGGTGAATTAAGGCGATTTTAGGGGTTTTTACACAAACTTTAGGGATAAATATTTTTGAGAGTTGGTAACACTGCTATAGATACATTATACATTTGTAGCGTGGCGCTGGAGGACACATCGCGTATTATATAGATGGGCGTTCAAAAGGTTAATAATATAAGATGCGCAACGCCTTAAAGAAATCTGAAGGGATAGACACCAACAGCCAAAGATAGAATCCACTCATATTATGCAAGCATGAAGTTTGTAATAGATTTAAAAACAATTTTGTTCTGCTCCTTACCTGTAATAGGTTGTGAAGAAACATGAAGAGCTGTTGCCAGCGACTGAATGATGGTGGCATCTGAGTTATATGGGCCCAAGGGCTTTATGTATTTGGGCAAAGAAGTGGTACCCCTCACTCCATCCGTGTCACACGCCGTTAAGCCCTGAAGCACAATTAAAGATAACAATTAGCAACCACACAATATTCTTTACATAAATAAATAAGCTTTGAATTATGAGGGGTGTTAACCCGCCACACATTATCCCAGAAAAACGCCGAGCAATGAAGCTCGACGAGTCCCGGAGAAATGATTTAACTGTCTTGGGTCCCGCAACGAAATTAATCAGAAAAGAATAGCGGAGGAGTAAGAAAAACGTTATTTTTTCCACTTCCCTCCATAACAAGCAGGAGACAGAACAAAACTAGGCCAATCGGAACAAAGGGACAGTGGTTAATGGGCAAAAGGGTTAATGAACACACTTATTTGGGTTGGGTTTCTTGTCCAATAGCTTTTGGAATGATACAATGTGCTGATTGAAACAAGACTAGCATCCCAGAAATATTTGTAAGTTGTATAAAAGAGTAATGTTTAATGCTTACTTCTAGCCTCTTTTCCCAAAACAGCTGTTTGGGTTTCTCCTGTGTACCATGTTTCAGGTCTGTTTTCACTTTGCTTTCCTGAGTCTTATAGACAGTGACTGGTTGTTTGAATATTGATGCAGTCTGCCGAATAGGAGGTACCAAAGAGGCATCTGACCTGACTCCCCTGTATCAAAAAATATACAATTAATTATATTGTTGAGGTATATTAGTCAACATTTTTTTCAACATTTTATTGTTAGATATTTTATTACTTATAGTTAATTCAAGAGAAATTCCACACATAACAAAAATGTTGGATTGATTTCAGAACAGTACTTGGTCATGCTAAATAAAACTTAAGGCTCATTTACACGCTGATAAGTAGGAAGTGCATGTGTGAAGCGACTAGTTGAGAATGTTAAGTGTTAAGTAATAGTTCAGACGGTGTTTAGCGATTATTGTTAAGTTCAAAGTATGCATGCTATGCATTTGTCAAAGCAAAACTGTTTACACAGTGTTTAGGGCGGGCGACGTTGAGAGTGAAGTGAAGTTACTTAACAGCGAATATAGAGCGGCATTCTAATGAACAGTGCGACATTTAATACATTGAATTTACTAATCACTTGACACTTGCTACTTAACAGCTTGTAAATGAGCCTTTACTGTAACAACATGCTTAAATACAATGACTCGCACTTACTACTACCACCTTGATATGAAAATGTGTTGGGTGATTCCTTCTTTTCCCATTAATTGGGAAAGAAAGACAAAAGAATGAATACATATATGTAAGGTGTACAAATTAGCACAGAAGTGATTGTACTGTTAAGCAGGATGTGGTCATTAGAGTGAATTCTAATATGACATTACTTTATGCCAAAGTTTTAATAATTTGCTACAGAGATTTTAATCAGTTAGTTACTTTCAACCTTTAATGTGGTTTAATAAGGAAACATATTTTTGATGATGAGAATAATCTTATCATCAAAAATATACTACTTACATTAGAAGACAATATTTGGTGAATGTAAATGTAGTGAAGATAAATAAAAATCCACCATGAATGGACAAATAAGAATCATTCACAACAAAAAAACACAAAAGTCAAATCTTATGGCTTAAGTACAGTTATTAACTTATCAACACTGACTAAGGTCCATATTCCAGAAAGAAACTCAAGCATTGATCTCTGTTTAAGTACTACTTAAAACTAGTTTTTTTTTTTTTTTTTATTAGTTATAAACTAGTGCTTGACTGCAATCCCGCCTGATGGTAAGCAGTGATGCAATCGTTGATGGTAAAACGCACTAGTTTATTAAGCCTATTCACTCAAAAATACTGAGTGAATAGGAAGGAAGACGGCAGTTGAGCGAGGTGATGCAATTAAACATTGCATCACCTCGCTCAACTGCCGTCTTCTCGTCAACCCAACAACATGACCAACGATGCTGCGTCAGAGGATGATCTGGAGACCCTCCACGACCAAACTCCCGACACAACAACATTAGGCACATCGTACCCGGTACACATCGCAACACAACTGCTCAGACCCGTTCTCCGTACGGCTTTACCAGACATCATGCCGGAACACGACGAATCGCTTGGCGGCAAGACTTTGTCTGGTGGGTGGTAACTTATGCCGGCGGCTGATGTTGTTGCCTACCACCGAGTTGTTTCAACCAATCAAATGGCTTGAAACGAGATTTAAGTAAAGCTTGAGTTTTGAGTGACGTTCTGTAATACGGACCTAAGACAAATTAATACATACTCTGACACCGATTCCTTTGTTCACAAACTAAATTCATCTTGTGCGTATTCTTGCCGCCTCATTAAGAAAAGGACTGAAGATGAATATTAGTTTAGTCCTCAGATTTACCAAAAAAGCACGAAGCTGAAATTTAGTTTAGTTTGTGAAAAAGGGAACCTGCACCACTGCTTTGTGCTAAGAGTAACAAGCAATGCAGTTTTAATTTAGAAAATAATCTATGTATATTTAAGGCGCGCATCACACGGCACTGCGCGCCGTCGAAGTAGGCGGTAAAGCTGATCTCATGTCGCAATAGCCTCCGCGCGGTGGGGCGGTGTATGTGTGTTAGGCATTTACGGATTTAGTAGAGGTCAATGCAACATGAGATCCGCTTTACCGCCTAACGCTGCGGCGCGCGGTGCCGTGTGTTAAGCGCCTAAGGTAATTTTAAAAGGAATCTTTCAGCTACCTGCAATGTCAACTGTTTTCTAAGAGAATTGAAAATTGCATATTCATGGTGCAGGTAATTTATAGGATAGTGCTCTGGATATTGCCACAGAATTGGGTGTCAAGGATTCAGTTTTATTATTCCCTTTTAATTAGCAAAGCTGCCAAGGTGTAATGTGATATAATGAACTATGAAATGATAAAGCACTAAAAGCCTAAGCTTGTACAAGGAGGTTGGTTAACATATGAACAGGTACTAAAACTGGTTTGTGTCAAGCGGTGCATTCCTGGACTAAACAAGAGCTACAAAGACAAACAACACTGATTATGTTTCAAAAACAAAACATAATCATTGTCCACACACAAAGAGCAAAACTATACCTAGGCACACTTATTACAAGCTTCTATTGGATAGCATTATAAATACAGATGATACACAAAGCAGGACTGCACTAATGATCACAACACAAGTGGAAGAAGTTATGACACTAATGGGAACCTGTAGTCAAACTGCGCGCGCGCTTTCTTGGCCTTGCACAGCAGCATAGTGTTTATCTGACCCTGCTGAAAGTCGAAACACGACAGGTCCATACTATCACCGAGATAACGAACTAGCTCAGCTTTACTGCGAAACTTTTTACCTGTTGGGCTATAGAAAAGTATATTGTCACTGTGGACCAGTCTACCAAGAGCTGGTGTACGTTAGCATTGGTTAATCCCTGATTTAGTGATGGATATGTAAATGTTAAGTTAGACAATTTATTAGCCATGTTAACTGACCAGGGGCCTTATTACAAAATATTAATGCCTTCAGAATTTCAATTCAAAAAGGAATGGTGCTATCAGTCATGTTTAGCTCACTCTCTCTTACACTGGAATCATGATGGTATAAACCATCATAATAAGGCACCAGTTGATTACGTCATAGCTTGTTCTAGTAGTGGTTTCAATCATTGTTACTTGTGTGTAGCAATTTCTGTGAATTCTTAGTTCTATTTCATAACCTAAGATCATGTTTGTAAGCATCACAGTGAACATGCTAATAGTAGAACCTGTTGGACAGGATAACAGTATTTTATAACCATGTTAGGATATGCAACAATATCAAGTTACATTTTAAATGGGTTTTAATATTAATTTAATAAGTTTATACTAATAATTCTGAAAGACTGAGAAGAGTCTTTATTTTTGCTATTGTGAACTGAACCTTGCAAATAACAATTTATATACATGAAGCTATTTTAACAATATACATTTTTACCTGTAATAGTAAACATCAACTTTTCCAGCAGACAAGCCCGTTTTTCTGATAACTTCTTCCCTTTGCCACCCTTTAGGCAAGGCAGGACAATCCGATCTTTTCTTCTCTATCGATATGTTCATTGTACTCATTTTTACGAGATACTTGTTCCAAGGCAGCTAGAATTATAAAGAATTGACAAATATATCATTTACTATATTGTATGATTTAAAACAAGTAAATAAATAACTGGTGTATTCGACCGAACTCTTTTTATTATATTGATAAACTTGTGGATATACTCTTTACCCACTTGAACGTCCCGATTTGACAGCTAGGAAATTTTTTTTTTTTTTTTTAATTTATTTCTGACCTGGATTCAAAGTCCTTTAGCCGTATACATTATAATATAAACCCTAATACAAAAGCAACAAAAAATGGAATCTTACAAACTATACAGACAATAATACGAGGGATAACAATGAATATTAAAATTAAAGTTAATTTCTAAAATAAATGACTAAACTTTTACAAATAAACAAACAAATTAAGCTAAATTTTTTCTATTGTTGTTGTAATGAATTTAAAGAGATGAACAAAAAACTGCGGTTTATTTAATAAATCTTTGACGTGGCGGGGTAAATTAATATGTATTGCTGGACGAGTACTGTCACTATCACTCTCACTATTGTCAGTGTCAGTTATTTCTTGGAAGAGTAGCTGTCGCTGGTTGTTGAATTTTGGGCAACAGAAAACAAGATGTTGCAAATCGGAAGATTCCTCAGGACAATGCTTACAGTGACTGTTCTGATAGATATTGATTCGATGGAGATGTGTAGGAACAAGGCAATGACCAAGCCGCATTCTTGATATAATCGTTATGAATTTCCGGCTTCTTTTTGCGTCAAGTTTATCATACCACGGTCTTATTGGTAAGTTTTTCTGCACCTCAGCATACCACTTTCCTTTGGTCTCAACTGTAGTGTCCCAGTGCTCTTTCCAAAGCTGTCGCAAATTGGTTTTGAAGTAAACATAGTAATCGGAGAATGGTACTCGCTGTGATTGACTGTCATCTCGATTAGAATCTGTATGTGTTATAGTATCAGCAATCTCATTACCATCTATACCACTGTGGGAGGGAACCCATATAAATTCTATATTAATGCCCCTGTTGTGTAAATTTTCTATGAGAGTACATATTTTAAATAAAATGTAGTTAGTTTTGTAGGACCGAAGTCCATAAAACAATGAACTTAAAACGCTTTTAGCATCAGTGGCTAAAACAATATTTACATTACTTACACTACTAGTTATATACATTAGACATTTAAGGATAGCATAGCTTTCTGCAGAAAAAATACTAAAATTGCTATTTAACTGAATGCTTTCACTGTAATTGGCTTGTGGATCATAAAAGGCTGCTCTTACATTTTGTTCTTTTTTAGATCCGTCTGTATATATAAAATAACAATCAGGTCTTTTATGTTTGAATTCTAAGAAATCTGTTTTATTTTTTATTAAATCCAAATGAAACTTATTTCTATCATAGTTTATGAGACTGTTATATGAGCATTCATAAATTGGCGATTTCTTACATTTATGTACATCTTGCGTTTTACTTTTAACATGACTATAAATAGTTATAATTTCAGTTCCAGAAAGAAGTGACTGAGGAGATATAGTAGGCATGGGCATGAAGTGCATAGCCTCTCTCATGTTGTGAAGTTTAGTGTTGAGAGGATTATCTGAAGCTACTAACTTTAAAAAGAATATTTCTGCTAGTTGAAGCCTTCTAAGGAACAAAGGAGGTATGCAAGTTTCCACTTCTAATGAGTTTATAGGAGTAGAGCGCATTGCTCCACAAATTAGCCTTAACCCTATGTTTTGTATTACATCCAGTTTGTGGAGGTAGGAATTATTAGCATTTAAGTAAGCCAAGCTACTGTAGTCAAAGTGGCTTCTGACTATGCTCTTATACAACATACTCATAGTTTTGGGGTCTGATCCCCAGTAAGTACCTGCTAAATGGCGTAAGATATTTATACTTTTCATAGCCTTCTTACTAATATAGTCTATATGTTTATCAAATTTTAAATGTGAATCTATTACTACACCCAAAAATTTATGGTGGTCAACAATGGGAATTTCTGTGTTATTATAATAAATTTTCATTACTGTATTTTCTTTACTGAATATTAAAAGTGAACTCTTTTCTGGACTCACTTCTAATTTAAGTTTGTTATGATAATATCTATACAATTGTTTTAAAGCATTATTTATGTTATTTTTAGCTATATCTATATTTTGATTTATACTATATAATAGTAAATCATCTGCAAATTGTAAGATGTTGACCATTTCAGTATTGACATATTTCAAAATCTCTGAAGTATATAGATTGTACAGCAAGGGCGACAAAGTAGCACCTTGCATAGTTCCTTTATTAGCAAATCTAGGGCCATGCAGTTTATTATTGTACTTTACAAAAATAGTTCGATTACTTAAAAATTCAAATAACCATTTCAAAGTACTTCCTGGAATGCCAGTGTCACATAAAACTTCAATAAGCTGTTCTATATTTACATTATCGAAAGCACCTTTAACATCTAAGAAAACACAAACCATGTTAGAATTACTGAGTTTGACTTGTTTAATGTCATGAATCAGAGACACAAAGCTTTCAGAGCAACTTTTACCTTTTCTAAAACCATGCTGAATTTCAGGAATTAAATTATTACTTTCTGAAAAGTATTCCAAACGTAGCTTAAGCATATTTTCAAATAACTTACCCAAACATGAAGATAGCGATATAGGCCTGTATGAAGAAGCAGTGTTTATAGGTTTATTTAGCTTTAATATTGGAATGACACATTGAGTTTTCCAGGATTTTGGTATAAAATGACTTTGCCAAAGTTTGTTATATATACAAAGTAGTATTTTTTGAGCATTTGGATGTAACCTTTTAATAAGTAAATAGGGTAAATTATCTAAGCCTGGTGTAGTATCCTTTCTACTTTGTAATGAAACAGTCATTTCGTTAAAAGAAAAAGGTTTATTAAGAAAAGAATTAGCTGCATTTTCTTGAGCACTATGAAACAATGATAACAACCTGTCTACATTGAAGCTGTGGTTGTCTGATAGATTATCTAGAAAAGTTGGAATCCATGTATCATCAAAGTTCTTATTGTGACTACTATTTCCAATTCTCTTAAATTTTTTGACATAATCCCAAATCCTTGAAACTGGAGTCATTCTATTAAAGCTGCTACACAAATTTTTCCATGACTCTGAGCTCTCAATTTTAATAGTTCTTTTCTTTTGAGCATCTAGTTTTTTATATTCTATAAAATTAGCTATAGTTGGACATGACTTATATTGCTTTAAAGCTTGTTTAGATGCATTCACGGCTACCTCACACTTTGCATTCCACCATGGGGCAGGTTTTCTACGAACAACATTACTATTTTTTCTCTTACTCTTAGGAATAGTTATATCTCTTAAATCATTTAAAGTATTTACAAAACGATTATACAATTCTAGGCAATCTTCAGAATCAATGGTTAAATTGGAAAACAAATTTTCTGATAGAGCATAAAATTCAGACCAGTTAGCTTTACTATAAATAAATCTTTCTTCCACAGGACCTACTTCATACATGCATGGTTGAATATTTACATAGAGGGAAACTGGATAGTGGTAGCTGCCTAAAGGATCATCTTGAACCTGCCAATTACACAAATGAGCAATTGAAGGACTAACAAGAGTGACATCTATTGCAGAAGCCTGCCTGTTGGGATATGGACATGTTGTTGGAGTACCATCATTTAATATGCAAAAATCTAAGTCATCAATCAAGTTATATATATTATTTCCTCTATTATTATTGCTATTGCAACCAAAACTGATATGATGTGCATTAAAGTCACCCATAATTATGCAAGGTTTGGGAATATTGTTAAAAATATGCCTAAGTTTATTAGTATTAAATCTGCCACTTTTAGGTGGACAATATACACAAAGTATACTGATATTCCCCGACTTTGTCTCAAAATTTATGGCTATGTTTTGGATATTTTCATGAAAAGTAGTGTTCAATACAGAATATTTCAACCCATGTTTAATTAAAATACCTACACCATTGCATCTATTTGCAGAGTTCTTGTAAATAAAATTGTAATTTGGAATATAAGGGATAATAGATTTATTACTAAGCCAAGTTTCATTAAGTAAACAAATGTCTATTTTCTTATCTTCAAGTAATTTATGTAACAATGTTTTCTTGCTCTGTAAACTTTGTATATTAAACTGAACTATATGTAAATAATCCTCCATTAAACTAAGTTTGATATAAATATTTCTTTTATTTTCTTAGCTGTTAAAGGTTCTTTATTTTTGTTATTACCTAGGGCCAATAATGATTTTACAATAGCATTTAGGATAATGTCATTGTTGACAATTGTATCTACATCTAAAGACTTCTTTACATTATTTACATTCAGAGGTGGATAGGCTTTCAAATCATTAGATGGTGGAGAACTCACCACAGTGGCATAGTTTTGCTGAGTATATTTCTTCATATTTTCATCTATTTTCTGTTTTTTTATTGGACAATCTCTGGATATTGCTAAATGAAATCCACCACAATTAATACAAGTTATTTCTTCCACATCACATTCTTTATAAGAGTGATTTCCACCACATGAGGAGCAGATCTGCTGAGGACTTCTGCAAACCTTGGCCGAGTGGTTAAACTTAAGACATTTAAAACATTGTAAGACTGGAGGTATATATTGATGTACAGGATAACGAAATAATTGAATGTAAGCATGTTGTGGCAATGTTGTAGTGGCAAAGGTTACGGCAACTGTGGTCAACGGGGTTAGTATGTTATCTATCTTTTTCATGAATCTTTTGATAGATATAACTTCGACATCGCACGTGATATTTTTATAAATTTCTTCGTTGGACATGTCTTTAGGTACATATTTTATAATACCTATTTTCTCAGTTAAGTGTGACGGTATGAATGCCTTCATTTTATTTTTTACTAAAAATTCATCCATTTTAAGAAAATAATTAGCTGGTATGGCTTTCCTAAAAGAGACTCCAATTTTGTGCGCATTGACACGGTGGACACCAGTAATGCCCTTAACATTTTCTGTAAATAGTTTCGTAAGTGATATCGGATTTCTGTTGCCTAGTTTTTCTTGTTCGGTTGATTGAACAAATACTGTGAAATCACCAGTACTGCTTTCTAGGAATTGTCTTTTATAATTGGGTTTGGTAAATATTTTGTACTTATCTTGCTGGTTGCTTGGGCTGGAGAAAACATTGTCGTATTTCCGTTTCTTTTTTCCGTCCCCAGGGTCCTCCCCATCACTAGGGGGGCCCATTTTGGTTTATTTTTAGTTTTCAGACGTTTATGATAGGAAAGGCAAGGAAAATTAACTTTTATTTAAATAGAAAATTTAAAGCTGCCGCTCAGGTCGACTTCCCGCCAAAAAGTCTCGTTACGTTGAGACGGGACCAGTGTGACCAACCTTAAATTAGAGATCCTGCCCCACTTAGACAAGAAAACTGACAAATCCTGCCACAATCAAAAGCACAAAATGCCAAAATAATGCCAATATAATTTAAAAGTTTAAAATAAATAAACACATTATTTTTTGAAGTTTTATTTAAAACTAGCTGTGCCACACGGATTCACAGGCTTTTTTTTTTAAATGCTCCGCTCCTATTGGTTGCAATGTGATGCTATATGGCCAAAAGCCTTCCTCGATGAATGGGCTATCAAACGAAAAAAGAATTTTTCAAATCGGACCCGTAGTTCCTGAGATTAGCACTTTCAAACAAACAAACAAACTCTTCAGCTTTATATGTATATTAGTAGGATAAATAATAGATCTTAAAGTCTAAAAGTGAACTGAATTAAATTACACATTCCTATTAGCATCGTATTCTTCTGGATCACTTTCTTTATACATTGCTTTTGTCATTTCTTTAGTTGGCTGGAATGAAACGCAGTCACCATATTCATTAATGCCCTGTCTAACAACTAAAATAGAGGCGACATGTTCATTAATAAATCTGTTCGGCGTTTTTGTTTTATCGGATTGATTTTCAAGAATATCCTTTCACAAGCAGCATTCGGCTTGTTTTTGAACCATTACCTTTTAAGGTATTAATTTTTTAACCATAATTTATTTTTTTACATTTTGGCATTAACATTTCCTTCTAGAAACATTCTAAATTATTTTTTTTTAAATTTGACATAAGAATTTTTGTCTAGATACATTCAACATTATTTTCTTTTGACATTTCTTTTTAGGATTTTTATTATTTTATTTATTTTGTATTGTTCCTAACAACAAATTGCTCTGTTCTCTGGTTGTAATTCATGATTCGAAAGTGCTTGTATCTAAGCATACTTGAATAAAGTATTATTTGAATTTGAATTGGATACTGCATCCTACTCTTTTTGTGGGCTGTAGCGGCTAGCGGCTATACTATATTGTTAATACTGCCGAAAGTGCCAAATCCTGCCAGATTTCTAAAACGTCAAACAAAAGTGCCAGAGAGTAAAATAAAGGGCTAAACCTGCCAAAAAGGCAGGATCCTGCCACATATGGTCACACTGAACGTTGTACGTCCCAGCGCGCGATCGGGATCAAGCCGCGCCAAAGAGTATAGTAAGTATAAAAATAAAGAGTGACAACTCTGTGGTAAAATTTGCATGTATGGAAAGTGCTGCCCCCTTACATTTGGCGGGTGAACAACTACTAGTGAGTGATATACGTAGCTATGCATATGTAGAGTATGTATACTATAGCTACATACCTATGCATATGTAGCTATGTATATTATTGTTACGTACCTATGCGTACGTAGCTATGTATAATATAGGTCTGGGTTTTCAGATGATTAAAAAAAGTATTCAGTAATTCATTTATTTTATGAGTGGAAACTTCACAGCTGACACACACAGAAATAATATTACAAATTAGCCGAAAGTGTCACAATTTCACAAATTAACAGTTTGGGGTTGAAACTTTGTATGGATTACTTATAAGTATACCTATTATTTTGTAACAACACATAACCATGGTAATTTATCCATCTGCATCCTGTCGTCATGAAGAGACACCACAATTTTGGCATTAACACGTGCACTTGTTACATTAATTCAACACAAGTCTAAATAAAATAAAAATGTTTGATTCTCTATCCGCCATCTTACTTCTTTCATGAAAATTAAAATGAAAAAATATGGCATTGACATTGACCTTTATTTGACCCTAGGGACAAGATGGCTGCCAAATTGTTCACTCGCCAGAGTTCAGGTGTCGCTGTCGACTGTAAAAATTGATGAAGTACTAAGCAGGGGGGGCACACTTAGTACTTCATCAATTTTTACAGTCGACAGCGACACCTGAACTCTGGCGAGTGAACAATTTGGCAGCCATCTTGTCCCTAGGGTCAAATAAAGGTCAATGACAATGCCATATTTTTTCATTTTAATTTTCATGAAAGAAGTAAGATGGCGGATATAGAATCAAACAATTTTATTTTATTTAGACTTGTGTTGAATTAATGTAACAAGTGCACGTGTTAATGCCAAAATTGTGGTGTCTCTTCATGACGACAGGATGCAGATGGATAAATTACCATGGTTATGTGTTGTTACAAAATAATAGGTATACTTATAAGTAACCCATACAAACTTTCAACCCCAAACTGTTAATTTGTGACACTTTCGGCTAATTTGTAATATTATTTCTGTGTGTGTCAGCTGTGAAGTTTCCACTCATAAAATAAATGAATTACTGAATACTTTTTTTTAATCATCTGAAAACCCAGACCTATATTATACATAGCTACGTACGCATAGGTACGTAGCAATAATATACATAGCTACATATGCATAGGTATGTAGCTATAGTATACATAGCTACATATGCATAGCTACGTATATCACTCACTAGTAGTTGTTCACCCGCCAAATGTAAGGGGGCAGCACTTTCCATACATGCAAATTTTACCACAGAGTTGTCACTCTTTAATTATATACTTAATATACTCTTTGGTACTAAGCAGGGGGGGCACACTTAGTACTTCATCAATTTTTACAGTCGACAGCGACACCTGAACTCTTGCGAGTGAACAATTTGGCAGCCATCTTGTCCCTAGGGTCAAATAAAGGTCAATGACAATGCCATATTTTTTCATTTTAATTTCATGAAAGAAGTAAGATGGCGGATAGAGAATCAAACAATTTTATTTTATTTAGACTTGTGTTGAATTAATGTAACAAGTGCACGTGTTAATGCCAAAATTGTGGTGTCTCTTCATGACGACAGGATGCAGATGGATAAATTACCATGGTTATGTGTTATTACAAAATAATAGGTATACTTATAAGTAATCCATACAAACTTTCAACCCCAAACTGTTAATTTGTGACACTTTCGGCTAATTTGTAATATTATTTCTGTGTGTGTCAGCTGTGAAGTTTCCACTCATAAAATAAATGAATTACTGAATACTTTTTTTTATTCATCTGAAAACCCAGACCTTTAATATACATAGCTACGTACGCATAGGTACGTAGCAATAATATACATAGCTACATATGCATAGGTATGTAGCTATAGTATACATAGCTACATATGCATAGCTACCTATATCACTCACTAGTAGTTGTTCACGCACAAAATGTAAGGGGGCAGCACTTTCCATACATGCAAATTTTACCACAGAGTTGTCACTCTTTATTATATACTTACTATACTCTTTGGTACTAAGTGTGCCCCCCCTGAGCCGCGCCGAGCGCTCGTAAAATCCTCGTTATTTTCTTCGTATTTTTTTAGCAGAAGTCTAATTAATTACTTATTGTGAACAATTTTTCCTTCAGGGATTATTTTTTCATATTTTAAGATATTATATTAAACAAAAACTTGACGAAAAACTGGCACACAATGAGCAATGAGCAATAATTTAATCGTCCAATATAACACTCGTAAAGTCAACTTATCACACATTATTACAAAGTATTTATACATATTCAGAAAGAATAAGTCTCGATAATTATTTTAATATGTAACACTAATAAAAATACATAGTTTATTACTCTTATTTTAATCGCAGAACTCACAGCCACTGTACAAAACTGCACTCACCATTTTTAAACAACTTTTTTTCCGATATTATCTTTCCGGTGGGGCACTGTTTTATCGACCCGAGAATCGTTATTTAATGCAGAACCATCTAGTAAAAAGTTCATGAAGCTCTTTGATACATATCATAAAAAAAACTCGTTTAAATTGTACAGGTCGGTGAGGCCACCATGGTTGCCTGAACGCTTAACTGGAAAATTTTTTAGGCAACTTTGGTGGCCCGGACGCTTGAGTGGTTACTCTTCGACAGATTGTCAGTTTTGACACTCACACTGACACAGTGACACTAAAAAGCCGCGATCAGACGGCACGATTAATCGGGTCGATGAGCAGGGCTCGATAGATTGGGCGTCCTGATTACACTACACGATTTCGCCACCCTAAGTCCCTAACTCACTTGGCAGCCGAACGTCGAGCGGTGAAGATGGCGCCTACGCTTTCGAAGTATCAGAAACTTGGAATCGCTCTCGCAGCAACAGCAGGTGTAGTAAAAAAAAAAGAAGATGTTGGATGAAGGACTATTTACTCTTGAGAAATAAATTGTGTAACATGAACATTTTGTGTGTGTTAGAGCCGGAGGACTTTAGAAATTATGTCCGAATGAATTCTGGACAATTTGATCATCTTTTGTTTTGGGTTTTATTCCACAAATAAGTTAAGTCTTTATAAACATCTAATACGTTGAGTATTATTTCTCTCTCACGTTGCGTAGCCATTTTCACTTCAATGACGTCTTTTCATGACGAACGCGGCGCGGCCACTGAAGTCTCTAACTGCGATCACACGACACGATTCATCGGGACTTAGGGTGTTAGGGCGGTCGGGCACTCTCGATCGCCCGATTTAGGGACACTAACAGCCTAACAGCGATCATACCATCCAATCCATCGGGAATTAGGGGCTTAGGGCACGATGGATCGTATCGTCTGATCGCGGCTTAACATTTGGACACTACTGACATCATTATCACTGCATCACATAAGTGCGTATTCCAGAAGGAAACTCAAACATTGATCTCTGCAAGCATTACATAAAACTAATTTCAACCAATCAAATGGCTTGAAACAAACATAAGTAGAGCTTGAGTTTTGAGTGACGTTCTGTAATACGGACCTTAGGTCCTTAGGTCCGTATTACAGAACGTCACTCAAAACTCAAGCTCTACTTAAGTCTCGTTTGAAGCCTTTTGATTGGTTGAAACTAGTTTGAAGTAATGCTTAAGCAGAGATCAATGCTTGAGTTTCGTTCTGGAATACGCACCTTAGTATTACAGAACGTCACTCAAGCATTGATCTCTGCTTAAGCATTACTTAAAACTAGTTTCAACCAATCACAAGGCTTGAAACGAGACTTAAGTAGAGCTTGAGTTTGAGTGACGTTCTGTAATACAGACCTTAGACTAATAAGACAATTATATACTTACTATACTCTCTGAATAAGACAAAGAAAGACCGCAAGAAGCGATTTGACGTAAATACAGACCGCTCAGTATATTTTTGAAACACGTTCGTAACGATATCCCGAGCACAATGTACATTGATAAGAAAAAAAATGACATAAGGGTAGCAATGTTGCAAACACGAAACTTTTGTGTAGATTAACCCTTATCGTGGCAAGATTCTTTGTTCGAAGAAAAGCAAAAAAATATAGGTAGCTTCTTTAGGCTATAGAGAACGTATAAAAAATAAGTAAAAAAATCTTGGTACGAAATTTTTGGAAAAACAAGACGTATATTATTCTATACATTGCTACATGTACAGTGAATAATGCAATTTCAGTGACGTATATTATGCTACACATTGCTATGTTTAGGGAAAGTTGGAATGCTACTGTTAGTTTTGAATATACAACGTGTAACATAAAGGGTATATACATAACAAAGGCATGGCATCTTTACATGATATCAAACGATATTGGAAGGGTTTTTTAATCTCTTTATGTTAGGAAGTTATGAGGAAAAACACCGCCTGTGATAGGCTACTATCATACTAGTCGCACAGAGATATTGAAGACATTTATCGGATTTTGGCAAGTAACGTGACGGGTAACGAGTAGTTATTAACGTATGTAGTGTGCTGCCACGTTTGTTATGATTTGATTTAAAGAAACACACGAAACCGAAAATTTGGTACCAATTTTTTGAGTATTTTATTTTGAGTTGAAACCCTTCAGATATCGTTTGATATCATCTAAAGATGCCATGCCCTTGGTATGTATATACCCTTTTTGTTACACGTTGTATACCAAAAGATCATTGTAAATAACATCATTTTAAATAAAAATAACTGTCTTAGTAGAAGAAAATTGGTTTAATAAAATAAATCTTTCTTTAACAATTTTTTTTACAGATTATTGTAATATAATAATTCAGAAATCTAATTGCTTGGTGGTACTCCAAAAACCTATATTCTTCACATAACAAAGATGATTCATTTGTGCACATCGTACTTGCCTGGCCAGCTTTGCAGGACTTCCTCCTCTGATATTCAGTTATTTGTGGCCAATAATCATATTTATCATACCGCAGGTCATCGCAGGGTCGTTCAGATACCGGTTTTTTTATTTTTGCTTTGTCGGGCATTGCATCTAAATTTTTCACTGAAACGTCTCCACCTAGGCCTAGGCCATGACATAAAGATAAGACGACTTCCTGCTTTCTTCCCTTTGTACGGTATAACCATTTCGTCGATACTAAAATCATTCTTTTCTGCTACGGATAAACTTTTTATTATTAACTTCTTATTACTTATACTACTTATTATAATATCTATCTGATGTATATCGGCTTCAGAATTGTTGCTAAAATATGTAAAAACCGCCTAATTTGCTCAAATCTCTTTAGGAGTATTACGTATGCTTTGCATGACGAAAATATATTTTACCAGTAATCTTTGTAGGATCTGTCCTTCTGTATGGCAGTGAGACGTGGCCTGTGCTTGAGCGACACAAGCAGGACCTGCGTGTCACGGAGATGAATATGCTGCGGTGGATGTGCGGAGTTATGCGTAAAGACCGCATTAGAAACTCTCGCATCCGTGGCAGTCTCCGTGTCCGTGACATAGCAGACAAACTGCAAGAGAGTCGCCTGCGCTAGTACGGTCACGTCTTACGTAAACCGGCAGGTTACGTGTGTAACAAATGTCTTGCCATGGCGCCTCCGCCGGGCCGGAACAAGCGAGGTAGACCAAAGAAGTGCTGGCTTGATGGTGTAAGAGATAACATGCGTGCCAACAAGCTCTTACCACATGATGCTAAAGATCGTGCGAAATGGAGGGGAATTTGCAAGAAAGCGGACCCCGGGCTCCAACGCGAAAGCCGCGGATGCAACCGGGACAAACGCTGAGATGATTATGATGATGATGAGTAATCTTTGTAGGATGGCATAACTACAATACCCATGATGACATTTATTGCCAAAATATCTAGTATATCTTCCCTTGAAACTGTTATGGATCTTCCTGCTCCATGTACGCTGTATAAATTTGTGTGAGTGTTAATAATATCTACTTAGACTTCAGTGGAAAAACTATAAAAATAATCTAAAGCTGACCAATCGGAAGGTACATTTTCCAAAAATGTAGGTCCTGCTATTTCAGCCTTATGTTGAAATTGTGCTTTTTGCCAACGAAAAGATACATTAAACCTTCTTTTACTAACATTGTCTTTTTATTTTTCGTGAAACGATTGCAGACGTGTTGCGTTTTATTTTTGAACGCGCGATTAGTAGACAAAGATGAAATTGAAGGTGAAATTACTTTCTGACCGATTAGGAAATACCTGAGTAAGAATAGCTGTGTAAGAGACACTTCGGTTGTATCTGCATAAATACCATCTGCATGCGTTCCTATTTCATCATCAGTTTGTAGGAGCTTTAAGGCTCTTCATTCTCACACTGCCCCGCATGATGCAGCGTAGCGCGTGGATGCGTGTTCTTCCGTTGCTTGTAAGTATCTCCGTTTGTATGGAAAACACGCACAGTCTAACACACAGAAAATGCATCCACGCGCGTCCATGCGGATCACGCGCATACACGCGGAGAAACGTGCACCCCCGCGGGTAGGTGCGGGGGGAGACGCAAGGTATGGCACACCGAATCCCGCAGTGCCGCGCGTGATTTTGAATGGGCATGATGTGTGTGTTTGAAAATGGATCTCGATATCGATCGATTTATATTCGAAATCGAAAACCACCCAGCTATCTGGAATATGAAATGTGATGAATACAGTGACAGAGCGCAGAAGGTGATACAATGGGAGGAAGTAATAAATATGTTAGAACGGCGAATAAATGAGAGCCGCCGTGCGTGAATCTACAAAACGCACCCACGCGCGTGAGTGTGCAAAAAACCCGCACGATGATGCAGATTTGGACTCCCGCAGGAACGCGCGTAGGTGCGTCGACACGCAACATGCAGCATGATGCGGGGCAGTGTGAAAATCGCCTGTGTATTAAATTGTAATAAAATTGATTTAGTATATAAGACAGACACACATGCAATTAAAATTTTATAGTTTGTCCAACAAAATATTGATCCCGTGACGTAAGTAATGGATATTATTCTATACACCACCATCGGAAGGTAAATTACTGCAAGTCTGGCGATGTCTAGTATAATATACGTTAGTAAAAAACTCAAAATAAAGATGCTAATTCTCACAGCAACAACAGCAAATATATGTGTAAGAACAAACATTTAGGCATGCGTATTTTGTAATAAACATACACATTTAGGGGTATAAACATGAAAATAAAATAAAACTTACCTTAGACAAAACTGAGCGTCGCATCTTGACGATTACTTTTCACAGCTGATTTAAAATTATGACAGATGATAACCCACTATTTTTATTTTAGACATAAAAATAAACGTCTAGAAATGTCATGTGTTTATTAAAATTAAGTGAAAAAATATTTTATAGTGATCGTATCTTTTTATAAAGTTGTATATATGGCAAAGAGTATAGTAAGTATATAATAAAGAGTGACAACTCTGTGGTAAAATTTGCATGTATGGAAAGTGCTGCCCCCTTACATTTTGTGCGTGAACAACTACTAGTGAGTGATATAGGTAGCTATGCATATGTAGCTATGTATACTATAGCTACATACCTATGCATATGTAGCTATGTATATTATTCAGGGGGGGCACACTTAGTACTTCATCAATTTTTACAGTCGACAGCGACACCTGAACTCTTGCGAGTGAACAATTTGGCAGCCATCTTGTCCCTAGGGTCAAATAAAGGTCAATGACAATGCCATATTTTTTCATTTTAATTTCATGAAAGAAGTAAGATGGCGGATAGAGAATCAAACAATTTTATTTTATTTAGACTTGTGTTGAATTAATGTAACAAGTGCAAGTGTTAATGCCAAAATTGTGGTGTCTCTTCATGACGACAGGATGCAGATGGATAAATTACCATGGTTATGTGTTATTACAAAATAATAGGTATACTTATAAGTAATCCATACAAACTTTCAACCCCAAACTGTTAATTTGTGACACTTTCGGCTAATTTGTAATATTATTTCTGTGTGTGTCAGCTGTGAAGTTTCCACTCATAAAATAAATGA